>SPJY01018815.1:272226-379734 GCA_005191435.1 Raddia distichophylla
GGCTCCGCAGCAGCGCGCACTTCTTCTCGTACGACAGCCGGACTCGCTCCCCTGCCTTCCACGTCAAAGAAACATCGATCTCGTCATCGTCATCGCTGCTTGCTCAAACTCACATTGAATTGATCTGATGATCGAGCGCATGCATGCAGGAGATCGAGCTGAATCAATCGCACCCTGACTTCCTCGTAGAGCCTCTTCTCCCACTCGTACAGCCTGTCAAGGCTTTCCTTGTGGCTTTTGAAGAGCTCGAATGGCTCCGGCGGGACCTCGCCGGCGCCGCCTTGCTCGTCGCCGCCGTCGGCCCTCGGAGAAGGCGGTTGGACTGTCTACAAGATGGTCATGATCAATGCGATCTTCTTCAGACGTAGGAGAGATCTTCGAGTTGGAGCATGAGCGTCGTGTACCTCTCTTCTTGTAGGGAACGACCTCCAGCAGCGCGGAGACCTCGCCGGCGGTGTCCGCGACCTTCATGAAGTGGCCCTGGATGTCTTTCATGGCCTCCGCCATGCTCGCCGGCGGACGGTCGACGTACACGGTGAAGCCGGGGGTGCTCTGCTGCTCGATCTCAGATGTCGCCAGCACCCTCAGCTCATTGCTCACGTCCACCGCCTTCTCCTCCGCCTCCGGCGTCGCTGCCTCCGCCTGCTCAGCTTCCTCCTCTTCGCCGCCTTCTCGATCGCCGCCGCCTTCCTCTTCGTCGTCGGTGATCTCTTCCAGCTCCGGCATCTTCTGGTCTTCTAGATCAGATCTCACCACCTCAACGTCACAGTTCGCACACCGGTGATGATCCGGGCCATCCGGCGGCGAAGAGAACGGGTCCCAGAAGGAGTCCCATCTCGCTGGCGGCGGCGGCGGCGGCGAAGGATGATGGAAGAAGTGGTGGTCCACGCCGAAGAGCCCGTCCACCGTGACCGTCTCGGCACCCTCTGGCTGATCCCATTGCTCCATGGGATACACCGGAGCGCCGCCTGGCCGGAGGCACCCGGCGGCGACGACGACCCTCTCCGGCGAGCCCGGGTGGTGCTTGCAGGAGGATCCGTGCAGCAAGTAGAGGTGCTCGTCCTCGGCGAAGTAGTAGAAGAGGGCGAGCGAGACGCGGCGGAGCGACTGCACGTAGGCGACGTGGGAGGAGGCCAGGAGGCTCCTCTGCGCGGCCGCAATCTTGACGAAGCTCCTCCGGTCATGGCAGGTCTTGACGGCCTCCTCCTCGTCGAGCTTCGACGACGAGCAGCCCATCTCGATCGCGCAGTTGAAATTTCCGTGGATGATTCAGCTCAAGAATAAGAACAGGAGGAAACTGGACAGAAGCTCAGTAAGCATGTTCAGGATCTTGTAGAAATTTTTGGGAATCGAGATGCTTTGGCTGAGTTGAGTCATTGCAAGGAAAGAACATTTCTTGAGGGAGGTAACTGGAAGTACTTGCTTACCAAGGGATCTGGGTTTTTTTTTTGTGTGTGTGTTACTTTGCAGGATGAACAATGGCAGTTTCATCAGATTCTGTACTTGTTTGATAAGCCAGGGCAACAAAAACTCTGGTTTGCAAGTGCAAGGGATCGTGCTGAGAGAAGAAACCAATAGAGATTCAACTTAATTGGGAAATCTCATACTTTCATGTTAGACCTGGTAAGCTAGAGGACCGGCTTGACACGCGAGAACTCTCTATCAATATTTTAGAACATAAATCAAACACCTGCGCATATAAAGGATTCAATAAAAACATTTAGGTACGTGAAAAAATCGACTATATATCAAAAATCAGTCACCTGATGATTAGCAAAAGCATAAGTTAGAATGTCCAAATCACCGAGGGCTTTTCAAAAGCTTTTAAAAAAAAATTCTTTGCGAAACGTTCAAAATAAAAAATTGCATGGCTTTTTCTAAAAAAATATTCTAAATTTGTGCGGTCAAAACGAAAAAAAACACTGAAATTTCCACCTACCAAATGTTCAATTTCTTTAAAAAAGGCGCAACACAGTTTTATTACCTAGGCAACACTAATAGCAATTTATTATAAAAAAAATCAAAAGAATTAAGCATGATAAGACTTTAGTAACAAATAAAAATCCTGCGTCCGCCCCGTAACAAGGCTATAAACAGTTATAAAAATCCTTTCGAAGCTAGGTCAGATGATTTTTGGGTCTATTTGGTTGCTAGCCTAAGCATGTTGCATCTAACGTATAACAACTTAACAAGTGCCTATGTGTGTGTTTGGTTGGCAACGATAGTTAGGCTCCATAAGTCTATTTTGGGAGATATATTAATAACTTTGATCGTCTTAAGCATAGTACAACATTATATCAGACACTACCACCATATCTATAGTTATTTAACATCTCGTTGATCTTTATATCATCTTTGTTGGTGTTAACATGGGCCAACATGTTATCCGCAGCTATAGCACCATGTTCTTCTCTTTTAGCTCGCATAAATGGTGACTCTGATGGCTCCTTTTCTACCATGGTATTGATTTTTTAGTAGCTTTTATTTTTGTTTGCAAACTCTTTTGCTAGCACTATAATCGATGTACATATATATGTACCTTTTGTATTATTTTTATCGTAAAACTTTTTAAATTTTTTTTAGTCTAGTAGATTTGGACTACTTTTTTTCTTCTAGTTATATGAATTTTCTTATATTTTTTGCCAATTTGTTTTACAGTTGATATTAATTTTTTTCATGTCATATAGTTGATATGAACTACTTTACTTTATTTTTATACTAAATTTGTTTTATTTTAAATTGTAGTTTGTATTGACTCTTTTCTATACTTTAATTTATAATTGCCATAAATTATTTTTCTATTATATTTTTAAAATTATAGCTGATATCGAATTCTTCCTAGTTTTGTAGTTTACATTATAGTATTATACTACTCTTTTTCTTTTTGTACCCAAATTTGAGTTATTTTTAAATGTAATTTATATGAACTCGAATATTTTTAATATTATTTTCCTTTATTTTTTTGTATAGTTGATATTGACTTTCTTTCGGTTTGAGCCATTATAATTTGGTTCAGCTATAATCAGAATTGGATATCTTTTTTTCCTCGTCTGCTTGGCAGTTTTTTATTAGTGTGGTGGTTTAAATTTAGTAGTTATATTTTTTAAAAAATATTTTGTTGTTTCTAATAAGTTTTACATTTTTTACTTTTTAATTGTATATGCTATGAACTACATTGCACTCTTTATTTTTAAAAACTTTATATATTTATATATTTTTGTAGTATATTACATGGCCTCTTTCTTTCAACCTAAACTATGATAATCGGATGTACTCAAATTGATGGCGGACACCATTTTTCACTTTTATTGTAAGCAGTTGTAATTTGGTCCACTGTAATCAATGGTGAAATCTTTTCCTTTTTTTCTTATTTACGGGGAAATTTGTACTATTAACATAATGGCTCCATTTATTTGACTCGCTTTAATATTTTTATCCTGAATTTGTGTATTTATTTTTATTGTATTCAATATGGCCCTTTCTTTCAATTTAGGATGTTATAATCTGACTCCACTATATGGTGGAGATTTTTTCTTACATTGTAAGTCATTATAATTTGGCCCACTGTAATCGATAGTGCAAATCTTTTTTTTTCTTTGGCTCATGCCTGGATTTCCTCGATTAACATGATGGCTCTATTTGCCCATGTAATTGATGGTGGAGTTTTTTCTTTCAATCAAATCTATTATAGTTTGACCACTATAATTGAAGGTCAAGATATTTTCTTTTTCTTTGATTAACATAGGAATTCCAATAAATGTAATCAAGGTTGTATCAATGAGTAACATGTCCCACACATTTTATGCGTCTAGATGGTGTTAAAGTTTAAGGTCCTTTTAAAGATATAAGCTTGAATATAGTCAGAACAAATAAGAAGGATATGATATCGGGTTTGCTAGAACCTAGACGGTTGCGTCTCGTCGCGCGCTCGCCGATGAGTAGGCCCAACGGACGCGTGCGTGGGCTGTCATCTGGATTCTAGGCGCTCCAATCCGATATATATGTAACCATATAGTAAACTATAATATAGTCTAAGAGAGCATGAGCACGAGGCTCTCTATCAGGCGATGGCCTGCATCAGCCGGCGAGAGAGCGGGAGATTTTTTGAATTCTGCAGAGTGCGCAAGGCTGGGCGGGCAGGCGCGGCTCTGTTAGCAGTTGATGCCGGCCAGTGACTGGGAGTGGGTTGGGGATGCTCTAAGTCTAAACCAAAAGATAACACAATAACTCTCAGAGTAAACTTTAATGTAGTAAAAATAATTCAAAATACATACTAATAATTCTAATCTCGTTAGATGCACACAAATACTTGTGGCGCTATAATCTCGTTAGCATGCCCGAGCAGTTGCCGTAGGAAACTAAAATCATAGATACAATTGATTTACATCGTGCGCTATAATTCGGACAGAAAAGAAAGGAAGATATAATTTTTCTTTTCATCTTATCAGCATGAATTTATTTTATAATCTCTTTCTTTCTTTTTAATCAATACTCTAGATCACAGCACGATAAATCATAGACTCTTTTTCTTTTTAATCAAATCCTTATAGTCAAGCACGATAGAGTCGAATGAGAAAAGAAATCACGACGACATCTATTTAAGGCGAGGTCCACCTCAGCGTCGTGGCCCTCCTCCCAATCGCTCGCTCCCCCGACCAGATCGAGGCCCCGCGAGCGCGATCCGTCGCCGACGAGCCCCTCGCCGCCGCCGGCCATGGCGTACGGCGACCGCGTCACCACCTTCGAGGACTCCGAGAAGGAGAGCGAGTACGGCTACGTCCGCAAGGTCCGCCCCTCCTCGCCCCCTCCCCTTCCCCTGCCCCTCCTGCCGCTCGCATTGCTTCCTTGCAGATCCCAACCTCTCGTCTCGCGTGATCTCTGATCCGCGCAAGCTCTGCGCCGCGGCAAGTGTGTTTGCGTTCTGTGTTGCGCCTTGGATCGAGCGGAATTGCCGCGGGATTTGTTCAGCGGGGAGATCCCGCTTGGGATTCGGGCGGTGTCGCTGGTTGCTTGTGCGGATCTCTCATGCGCGGCTGGTGCTTCGAGGGAGCCTCCGGATCCCGCCGCATTTGTCGGAGGTTCGCTTTAGTTTACTAGGCTTGCAGAATCGTGTGGCTGAGCATCTCTGTGCTTGAAACTACGTGGTATTTTAATCGCCCTGTATCAACGTTGTCCTCTGATCTCAGCTGGAGTTCTGTTTGTGCTTTGTTATGATCGGAAGGGTTCAGATGGGTTATGACCATTTGCGCGTCGGTTGGCATTGCTATGTTCTTAGTTCAATTAATAGGATATGTGCATCGATTTGCTATTTCGGTTGAGCTTAGATGGATTAATGATGGCAAAATGGACCTGCTCTTAGTTAGGCCTTTGACTTCAAGATCAGAAGATTCTAGTATAGAACTTGGCACTTCGATATCTGTCTAGTAGAATAGATGGCATCATCTGACTTCTGCTAATGTTCTGCATTGCAGTTATGTGTATAACAACCTTCCTTTCTATTGCGAACGACATTTTGAACTCGTAAATTAGTTCATGCTCTATTGATTAACCTTATTGCTGGAATGCTTGGTGGCTGTAGGTCTCTGGACCTGTGGTCGTAGCTGATGGAATGGGAGGTGCTGCCATGTATGAGCTTGTTCGAGTTGGCTACGATAACCTAATTGGAGAAATCATTCGTCTCGAGGGTGATTCAGCTACGATTCAAGGTATGCAACAGAGCACTTTTTTTTTTCTCTTATACAATGTACACTCGTGAGGTTTGATACTGTTGTTTTGCCATTTGAGCAAACTTTTGTAGTATACTAACATCGCAAATATTGTTACTTGTGCATTGCAGTTTATGAGGAAACTGCTGGACTGATGGTTAACGACCCTGTTTTGAGAACAAGAAAGGTGTATTTTCATGATCTACTGAACTTATATGTCTGCCGTTCTTGTTTTGCTCATTTTAACACAAAATAGCTATGCTTATGCAGCCCCTTTCTGTTGAGTTGGGACCTGGTATTCTTGGAAATATTTTTGATGGAATCCAGGTAAAATAGACATGATATATTCATTTTATTTTATTATTTCCGCTGCGCTTTTTTTGGCTGTCTATGACCTCTTTCCTAATACTTTTGCAGCGCCCCCTAAAAACTATTGCTATTAAATCTGGGGATGTGTACATTCCTCGTGGTGTTTCAGTTCCTGCACTCGACAAAGATGCATTGTGGGAATTTCAGCCAAATAAGCTTGGTAACGTGCTTAATACTGTAATTGTGCAAATAAGTTCCTGTTGACTTATTTTTTAGTTTTATGTGCTGCTCCAGGCCATTTAAAAACTTACTTTTTTTCATTTCCTTCAGGTGTTGGAGATGTCATTACGGGTGGAGATCTGTATGCTGTAAGTTATGATTTTAAATTTCATTTCTATAATTATTAGTATTACTGGGCAGAAGGCAGCAGCCTGTTATTTGCAAATGCCCATTACTAACCCTTGTGCACATGCTAATGTTTGCTGAGTATATGGCAGACTGTCTTTGAGAACACTTTGATGAAACACCATGTTGCCCTTCCACCTGGTTCTATGGGGAAAGTAAGTTACATCGCACCAGCTGGTCAATACAGCCTGCAGGTTAGTGGACTCCTCAAATTTTCTAAAGTTCTATTTTTTGCAGCTGTTACTATTTTCGTTCTCTTTATATGAAACCCTGCTATTGCTATTTATGCAGGATACAGTACTAGAGTTGGAATTTCAGGGCATCAAAAAACAATTTACTATGCTTCAGGTGAAATAGTTTTATCTTCTCAAAGATAAAACCAACTGTATGAAGATTAAAAACATTAGTTTAATGATGTTGATTTCATTGACCTGTAGACATGGCCTGTGCGTTCCCCAAGGCCTGTTTCGTCAAAGCTTGCTGCGGATACACCTCTTCTTACAGGACAGGTTTGTGCATAACTTTTTTTGGGAGCCTCACGTGCTATAATAAAATTTGTTATTTTGTTTTATCATGGTTTCTGTGATTAATTTCACAGAACAATCCTCAATTGTTGTATTCCCCCTTCTTTTCCCACTCCACTAAATATCGGCCTTATCTACTTTGAAATGGTTCCAGCGTGTACTTGATGCGTTGTTCCCCTCAGTTCTTGGAGGAACATGTGCTATTCCCGGAGCTTTTGGTTGTGGAAAAACTGTCATTAGTCAGGCACTTTCCAAGGTGATAATTATATTTCCATTCCATACTGCTCCTGCTGTCACAACTGCCACAAATACCCTTTTTATTCATATTTGTGCTGAATTGAATAACCTCTGCAGTACTCCAATTCCGAAGCTGTGGTTTACGTGGGATGTGGTGAAAGAGGAAATGAGATGGCTGAGGTTCTCATGGACTTTCCCCAATTGACAATGACATTGCCTGATGGACGTGAAGAGTCGGTCATGAAGAGAACGACACTGGTGGCAAACACATCCAACATGCCTGTGGCTGCTCGTGAAGCCTCCATTTATACAGGTAATATCATATGGCTCTGACTGCCTTTGACATTTACACTAGGCCATAGTAGGCACAGCTATCAATACTGTGTAGCCTACTTTATTTTGTTAATTTTTGAGCTGGCATATAAAATAGAAGAGAGGGAAATGTAGATGAATAGTGATAAGGGATACTGAACCGACCTAAGTTAGGTCTGGGTTGGTGATGCCCTAATACTCACTAGGAAACATAATAATCTTGGAAACATGAGTTATGGGCCTTATGGCTTTACCAGCTATGCACATTGGTACGTGAATGTTCATCTTCTTTTCAAATTTTCATACTGTGGTACTGACTGAAAATATGGCAATGAAATTAGTTCCTTTTGCAAAAGTGAGGCAGGAAAAGGGCATATTTATTCCTGAGATTTACACGTCTGTTACTGTTGAAATTTATGATAAGTATTGATGATATAGGCCCTGTTTGATTATAGCTAAAATAGATTAAAATCTGCGGCTTGAAATTTCAATTTTGTACAAGTGATTTGTTGTAGCACTTTGTAGTCATTTTTGTGGGGCTTTCAATGATTCTTCTCAAAGATCTCAAAACTATTTTAAACCTTTTGGAGACGCTTTTCGAGGCCCCTCAACTTTTCAGATTTTAATTTGAGCTAGATTTTAGCCTAATCAAACAAGGTCATCGGCATATCCCTCCCAAGCTTCTAGTTGTATGTCATTGTTGCTCTACATGTTTCTTTTCCAGTCAGTTTTTGTTTTAATGATTTGGCTACCTCAACTTTCAAGCAATGCCTTTATTACATATTTCATGGATTCCAATTGATGCTTTCTTCTTGAACAAAGTCTTAATATGATATTCTTTCCCCAGGAATTACAATAGCTGAATATTTCCGTGACATGGGCTACAATGTCAGTATGATGGCTGACTCCACCTCTCGGTGGGCCGAGGCATTGCGTGAGATTTCTGGGCGTTTGGTATGTTGCTCTTTTTGCATTCTACTTGCCAAGTGTTATGCCAGCATGATTTTTTCCATTGCTCTATTTCTACCTCATTGTATTTTTCAGTAGCTGTTGTGATTGCCTATTGATAAAACTCAATATCCTATTTATATTATCATTATCTACCCATTTACGGTTTAAATTACTCTGTAAACAATTAGTAACATTGCCAACAGTGTAAAGGATATGATGTAAGTTGACGAAGCAAGCTTATGTGGTGATACCAATCTAACAAATTATAATGGTTGTGATGGTCACATATTAACTTGGGGACAAGTAAAGTGGTTGGATGCTATGCTATTTCAGAAACACTTAATTAGGACGGCTCCTTTGTTGGTATTGGTTATTTTCACTTCTTGTTTGTCCAATCATGTAACTAATGGAATACTTGTTATGCTCTAGGCTGAAATGCCTGCAGATAGTGGTTACCCGGCATATTTGGCTGCAAGATTGGCGTCATTTTATGAACGTGCTGGTAAGGTGAAATGTCTAGGAAGTCCTGATCGAACTGGCAGTGTAACAATTGTTGGGGCTGTTTCTCCTCCTGGTGGTGATTTTTCAGATCCTGTTACCTCTGCTACCCTTAGTATTGTTCAGGTAAGGAAGCTGCTACATTATTCATGTTTAGTTCAGCGTGATTAATAGGGTTCTTTGTTTTGGCATTAAAACATGTTTCGTTCATGTTTCCAGGTTTTCTGGGGATTAGATAAAAAGCTTGCTCAAAGGAAGCATTTCCCGTCAGTGAATTGGCTCATTTCCTATTCGAAGTACTCCAAGGTTATCCCCGAACTTAAACTTTCTTAAGCTGTTTATAAATAACAACTCTTTAGTGACATTTAATGTAAAGTATGGATCACAAGAAAAGCAAGGTCAAAGAAGTTGCCAGTGTTGCTTAGCATTCTATTATTCAGTAATTGACTTATTTTTTAACCATAGCAGCGAGTTTCGAGGGTCATAATAGTTAGATGATTTTTTGAATTTATTGCTAAAGACTAACCAAATGCTTAGTTATGCTATGATTGGGCATGGGTGCTATATTGCTTTTATTGCATTCCTGATGTGCTCATCTTACATACCATAATTCTCATGTCTTAAATGTCCTTTTCCCGATAGAAGCATTGATGTTCTCTTTTGAAAAACAGTAGGGGAGCACCCTACTGCTAATATATGTTAAAATAATGAGTATGAAACGGGAAAAATCACTAAGCTTATATGAATATTCAATTTTGTGCTTTGCAGGCCCTCGAGTCCTTCTACGAAAAGTTTGATCCAGATTTCATTGATATCAGAACAAAAGCACGTGAGGTGTTGCAGAGGGAAGATGATCTAAATGAAATTGTGCAGGTATTATTTTGTGCCTTTGTGATTTGTTTTTTTTTTTGCCTGGAATTCCATGTTCTTCAAACCTTATTATCCTTTACTGAGTTGATTTACATTCACCTAACTTTCTATCACTTGTAGACGTATTGTTGTAATGCCTCTTGTTATTCTTTCTATAACCTATTATTCTGCACCATACTGAAAACATTGTATTACATGAGATTTGTTCGAACAAGCTTTCATGTCTAATATTTTTGTTGAGTGTGGTAGTGCCTTGATATTTTATTTACCTATTGGCGATTCTAATAATTGAAAGCAACAACAAAGAATAAAGTTGATTTCAGCATTAAGTAATTTTCAGAAATTTGGCCAGCATAAATATGTTTGTGCTCTTTATGATTCTGTCCATGATCTTGGCTATTAACTCTTTGCTCCACATTCAGCTTGTTGGTAAAGATGCACTGGCAGAAACTGATAAGATTACGCTGGAGACTGCAAAACTTCTGAGAGAAGATTATTTGGCACAAAATGCATTTACCCCGTGAGTATTAGGCCTGATTAATTTGATGAATTCTACGGAACTTTGCTATCCTTGTTATTTCTGACCATGAAATTCTGCTATCCTAAACAGATATGATAAATTTTGCCCATTCTACAAATCTGTTTGGATGATGCGCAATATTATCCACTTCAACACATTGGCAAATCAGGTAGGCTCTTATACCTTGTGCCAGTCCATGTTTTAAAGTTTTTTTTGGGGTTGTAAATGAAACATGTAGCATTGTGGCCTATAAAATTCCTCCCGTTAGTTTATTTCAAATTTTGTTTAGTGAAAAGTACACTTAAGCCCTCAAAGTTGTAGCGAAGTCTCACTTAGTCCCCATGAACTCAAAATTTATTTATTTTAGCCCATTAAACCTGTATCCGTTTACACCGTAGACCTAAAACCGTTAAAGGCACCGTTAAATGCTGACGTGGTCGCTAATATCATGTCAAATGCCTATGCGGCTGCCACATGTGTATTTTTTAATGAAATGACATCCACATCATCTCCCTCCCTATCTCTAAAAAATCAACTTATAAAATTTGATAAAATTCAACTTAAAAAAATTCAAAGTTTCGGAATGTTAAAATTGAGAAAATTGCGCTGTGGCCCCCCTAAATTGCACCGTTTAGCACTTAGCACCTTAAACTTATGTTCGGCCCCCTGAACTTGTTGTATTTTGCCTCAGCAGATACTGTCCTAATGGTTAACCTCCCGCGCAAATGGCGACATGTTTAGTGGGAAATAGAAGTAAAATGCAAGTTCAAGGCGTTAAGCGCCAAGTGGTGCAAGTTTTGAGGCTACAATGTAATTTTCTCTTTAAAATGTCAAAACTTTTAAATTTTAGGTTTTAAAATTAAAAACTTGGGGTTTTAAAATTCTTTTTCTCAAATTTGAAGGTATAAAAGTTTCAAATATTCGGAATTTTTAAAATGGATTTTTGGGGATGTTTAAAAATGTAAATATTGGGTCTCAAAAACTTTTAAATTTCTGTTTTATATTTTTTTGGGATTTTAGATTTCATGTTTTCAAATTTAAAGTTTTATAAAATGTTCCAAATTTTAGTTTTTGAATTTTTTTTCAAGTTTACAGGAACAAAACATTCAATTTGTTTGGGATTTTAAAACTCGATTTTTGCGATGTTAAATTTTTTTATATTTTGGGATTTAAAAAACTTTTAGTTCCAGATTTTATAATTTGATTTTTTGTGATATTGAAATTGGAATCTTCAAATTCAAATGTAAAATTTGAGTTCCTATATTTCGAAACATAGACCTGAGACCACACCTGAAAGTGTGAGGGGTAAAATATATTGCTTTAGTTTATTTCACAAAATGTATTTATGGTCTCTACTTTTTATGAGATTGGTCTAGAAACTAGACACATCATAGGAGTTACACTTATTATTTGATTTTTTGTGATATTGAAATTGGAATCTTCAAATTCAAATGTAAATTTGAGTTCCTATATTTCGAAGCATTAATTTTTTGAAGTAAAATTTTTAGATCTTTTTAAGTTAGATTTTTTTTTTTAGAGAGGAGGGAGGTGATGTAGATGCCATTTTACTTTAAAAATGGCACGTGTGGTAACCACATGTACATTACAGAATACTAACCGCCATCTCAGTATTTGGCGGTGTATCTAACGGTTTTGCGGCAGCGGTGCAAACAACCACAACTTTAAGGGTTGACAATATAATTTTGAAGTGCAGGGGTTAAGTGAGATTGGCTGCAACTTTAAGAGGGAAAGCGGCAATTATTTATTTTGTTTATATTAAGACCTGACACCACGCCTGAAAGTGTGAGGGGTAAAATATATTACTTTAGTTTATTCCACAAAATGTATCTATGGTCTCTACTTTTTATGAGATTGGTCTGGAAACTAGACACATCATAGGAGTTACACTGGATCTAGTTCTGATTTCCAGAAACAATAAGACTAGCTGGATTTGATATATAACATTTTAGTTTTGTATTGCTGCTGGCAATTAAAAAGTTCAGACTCCTCGTTCCTTGAATCAAAATATTTTTTCATTTCAAATTTAGCTGCTTAATAGAATTGGAACCCTGACCTGGCATCAGCGTGGAACTTTGATGGTTCATTGGTTCCATGATATTACCATCATGGTGAGTGGTGGGAAAACAAAAACTTTGTTTGGAGTAAGCTGATTTTAGAATTAGCTTGTGGTAGAGACATATGCGAGGGAAGGCAATCAAATGGAGCTAATCAAATGCGTAAAGGGTGCAAACCAGAGCCAAGTGAACTGATAAGCATTGTCTAGCTTATCAGTATGTGTAAATTGTTAAAAAAAATGGTTTTCTTAACAATTATAAAAGAGGGTTTTTAATCATTATATATTCATTTAAAGTTTGTTGAGTTAATTTTTTTTATTAATTTGCATATTTGTATCGTTTGTAGGCAGTGGAGCGAGCAGCTGGTGCTGATGGACAAAAGATAACATACACTGTCATAAAGCATCGCATGGGCGATCTATTCTATCGCTTAGTGTTAGTATATCTACTCTGTTCTCAGCACTTGTTGCCGGTTGCAACATTACTGATGATATTTTACATATTGCAGATCTCAAAAATTCGAAGATCCTGCGGAAGGCGAAGACACTTTAGTCGCCAAATTTAAGAAACTGTACGATGACCTTACGACTGGGTTCCGCAATCTAGAAGACGAAGCACGGTGAATTGCTGTAGATTTTGTGTAAACAATAAGGACCACCAAGTGTTTTATAAAACAAGGAAGAGCATTTGTAGGTTGGGGGTATGTACAAGAGTCTTTTCGCTCGGAAACACACTCGAAGTTTTCGTCGCATCGCTCTATTTTGGTCTGGACTATGGAGTGCCTGTTGGGCACGTCATTTATTTTGGTGTACCATTTATTTATCACTGTAATAAAACCAATGGGCATGTTCATAGTTGAATAAGTACGATGTCCAGTTTAAATACCAAAGTTATCTTTAAAATTTTAAAACCGCGGGAATTTTTTTAAAAAAATTCGGGCGGTGGCGCTGGTTGCTTTTGCGGATCTCTCACGTGCAGCTGGTGCTTCCGAGGAGCCTCCGGATCCGCATTGTCTAGCTTTACTATGCGCTAGTATTGTAGGCTAGCAGCCTAGCAGATTTGTGTGGTAGAGCGTCTCAGTGGTTGAGAATGCGTGGTACCGCTGGGATCTCCGTTCTTTTTTTCTTTATTTGTCGTTATATGTTTTTTACCCTTCGTCTTATAAAAAATTTAGTAAAAATATAAAAAAATATATTTTTAAAATACCTTTATTGATAAAATAAAACATAATAAAATAAACGTCCGACGCGTCTATACTATGCGCTAGGATTGTAGGCTAGCAGCCTAGCAGATTTGTGTGGCAGAGCGTCTCAGTGGTTGAGAATGCGTGGTACTGCTGGGATCTCCGTTCTTTTTTTTATTTGTCGTTATATGTTTTTGACCGTTCGTCTTATAAAAAATTTAGTAAAAATATAAAAAAATCATTTTTAAAATACCTTTATTGATAAAATAAAACATAATAAAATAAACGTCCATACAATAATAACAAATTTTCATTTAATTTAATTTAATTTAATCTGAAACAAACAAGGCTTAAAAGTTAACAGCGACATAAAAAATAACAGAGGAAGTAGTAGTACTATTTTGATCGCTAGTCTGTATCACGGTATTAGCGTTGTCGTTTGATTTGAGCTGGGAGTTCTGTTACGATTGGAAAGGTTCACATTGGTGTTGACCATTTGCACGTTGGTTGACGTTGCTACCATGTTCTTAGTTCAATTAGGATGTGTTTGGTTCCCGTCTATGCCCAGGATACGACGGCCAAGCCAAGTGGAGCCAGGCTGAGGTTGTGCACCTTTGCTTGTTTGATTGCCCTACACCACCTCGACCAGGCTAGGTGGAGCCGACATTTGGTGGGCTACACCCGCACCACCTCGAGCCCATCGCCTCGAGCTCCGATGACCTCTTCCCGAGTCGTCGCACCCTCCTTTGAGCATCGATGATCTCCTTCACCACCGCGTCCTCTCTCGGCTAGATTCGTCACCGCCACTTCCTTCCCCGATCGGTTTCGACACCTGACTTGCGCTGCAGCTGGATTTGAGCTCCCCGAGCTCTGCCATCTCCATATCCGGGTTCCTCGAGGTACATTGCTGCCGGGTCCTGGCTCCCTGAGCTCCGTCGACGCCGGATTTGGGCTTACATTAAAAAATTGAGGAGAACTTAAATATGAAATAATATTTGATGTTTAGGGATTTAATTCCCTAAAAAATTAGAAAAGGATAATCATTTTTGAAAGAAAAATTAACATTGGGCTAGGAATATTCTTAATAAATATTGGATGGTGGGACATTGGTAAGGGTTATTCGTGAAAACTTTTTATGATAAAATGGCAAGAAAAACGAGTATGTCACACCACCACAGCCCCAGTCTCCTTCTAAGCCCGAGGACACGGGGAACCCACCTTGATCCTTAACCTCATGGCATGACGAAGACAGTGGTCGAAAACGAAGAAGACGATTATAGTGCCGGCGACAAATCCAAGTAAGTACAAAATTGTCCGTCATGTTGCTCAAAACATAGGTGCGTGCGATTGAGCAAAATCGATATAATAATATGTTTGAATTTATTTTTCTTGGAACAAAAAACCATTTTTGCAAAGCTATGAAGTTCCCCGGCTTATCAAAGTTGTTGGTCTCACGCCAAGATGCATGTGCAACCCTTCATCTCCCCACTTGATCTTTTACCAAAAATACCCTCCAAACTCTAATCTAGCTCCTCTTCTTCCTCATCCCTTCCTCTCATCCCCTCTCCACCGAGCAGGCCGCCACATGTGCGCACCGTCGCCGGCGACCAACACGGCGGCTGGGCGGCGGTGGGGGCGCTGGTCATCAACGAAGGGGCAATAGGCTGCGCCCGGATCGGCGAACAAAACAAGAGGACCCGATTATTTTAAATTTTTTTAAAGGTTTATTGCATAATATTCTTTAGCAAGGAAAATGCTCCTAGTTATTGCATACGGAGTGATATTCTTTAGCATAGCAAAGGAAAAGCCGCTCTCTTCTGAGAAAGCAGGTAGGCAACTTGTACAGGGAGGCTGGCCCGGTCAGCGGTCAGCCTGCAACTGCAAAGTGCTATTGCTAACCGTGGCTAGCCAAGAGCCCAAGACCCCTGCTCTCCCCGCTAGGTCCCGTCCGATTTGCAACTCGCTGCCTCCCCATGCGATGGTTCGCCGCTGAACGCTGATCCGCCGTGCTCCGCTCCCCTCGCGGCCTCGCCGGCGACCACGGCAACGGCAGGTCGGCATCCTCCTCCCCGTTGCCCTGCCTCCTCCTGAGCCGCCTCCACTCTGGTTCTCTCCTCCCCTTCCTCCTTCCTCCTCCCCCCGAACAGTTTGCGTTTTTTCCCATGTCAAACGCTTCGGACACATGGTTATTATTATTGTTAGTTTTTTGGGTGAATTTTCCCTAATTTCGATAATACTTGGACATCCACGGCCACGGGTTGCCAGCCCTCCCTGCCCGGGCGGTGGATCCGCCGCTGGACAGGGGATCACCAGCTGCTTTCGATGATCTAATCGATTGTACAGTTGAAAGACTAGGAATATTTATTTGGAGCCATCGAATTCTTGCTATAATGAAAGTAGTTTCGAGCGAAGCAAGTAGGTGCATTAGAGTAAATGACAAAAGCAAGAAGCCAAGAAATGTAGTAGATCTCATACAGCAACCAATAAATAATTACATGAGAGTTTCGTTATGGCTTCACATGGAATATCAGATTATGTTCCACGACATGATAGATGGCGACATGGCGTGAGCAGAGCTTACTTGATTAGTTGATTTGATTGCTGCTTCATGGTATATTTGTGGGATTCATGGATTGATGATGTCATTGCAGAAGGGTCAAGGGTGGCTGCACTATTCCCATGTTTGGAGGTTGGTATTTGGCATGCTTTCGAAGTACCGGCTGATGGTATGATTCCCAGACTGCAGCTGTGACCTGGCCATGGCAAGGAGATGAAAGTGTCTCAGGTGTGGCAGTGGAGCAGCAAGGACATGACAGCCATGCCACCTCCGCGCCACCGAGGCGCTGCTAAGAAACCTATGTGGATAATTGTGCTATTGTCGTTGGTTTGTGTTGCATTGATGGGGGCCTACGTCTACCCTCCACGGCGCTATTCTGCATGCTACTTCTCTGCTTCAAGTGTCTGTACTCCATTCAAGGATTGGCTTCCTGCTGTGGCTCGACGGGAGCGGACCGATGATGAGATCGTTTCATCTGTGGTTATAAGGGATATCCTTTCAATGACTATGCCTGTGTCAAAGAATCCAAAAATTGCTTTTATGTTCTTGACACCAGGCTCATTGCCCTTTGAGAAATTATGGGAGAAATTCTTGCAGGTTTGTTGTTGATATTCTCATCATTTGTTGATTTGTTCCTCTTATTTTTACCAAATATGAAGTCTAAATTATATCTGTCATATAGCAACAACATCTAGTTATAAACAATTAATGTGCATTTTAAATTTGATTTTCTTTCACGAATGTACACAGGGCCATGAGGGACGATATTCCATTTATATCCATGCATCACGTGAAAGGCCTGTACATTCTAGTTCTTTGTTTGTGGGCCGAGAAATTCGCAGTGATAAGGTACTAACATCCACCCCACTTTTTTATGTATTATTTATCTTGCTTTCTATAAATTCATTGCTGTGTTGTCTGTCTTTTAAAAAACCAGTACATTCTAGCCTTTTGTATGCCTTTAAATTGCTGTGTTTTAGAACAATATATATATACATAGGGCTGTTTCTCTTAAGAAGACCTTAATACCCCTTGACAGCAAAACAATTATAACCCATCTTCTACAATTTAACATGATCCTGTCATTTCTTTTACATCCAACATATCATACTATTAATTGTGATGCATGTTCGTTTGTAGAACTAAAATACTATAGTGCCTTTGTAATGCAGGTAGTATGGGGGAGGATTTCAATGATTGATGCAGAGAAGAGGCTGTTAGCAAATGCATTAGAAGATGTTAATAATCAATTTTTCGTCTTGCTTTCTGACAGGTTTTGAATGATATTTTTTTTGTTCAAAAGTGTTACTTTATCATATTTTGTTTCACTGTATTACTATATTTAGATCTTTTTTTCTCTATATGGCAGTTGTGTTCCTCTACATACGTTTGATTATATATATAATTATCTGATGGGAACAAATGTCAGCTTCGTTGATTGGTAAGTTCGTTGTATCTCATATTTGGATTGTTATGCCTATGGGGCCATGAGAACAGGAAAATATAAAAGATAAAAGCACATGAAAGAACTAATGTCTGAGCATGAATTTCTGTTTAAAACATATTTCCCCGTACACTGAATATTAGCTCTACTTTAATTTCACTTAGATATCCTATTTATGTAGGAACAATTGGGAACATGGAAAATAAGAATAGTTTCATCGTGCACGTTTATTTCATGAACAATTCTTTTGCTGGTATTTGTCACATCGAAGGGATGCGCGTATGAGTGTATGACATCTCAAGGATAGTCTAGAAAACATAGGTGTGTCTTGATTTAAAAGAATATGACAAATTGCAATGCTACTACCCAATTTAATGACCTATGCAGTGAGTGAGATGATTTTTTGTCTATGCTATCAGCTTCCTGGATCCTGGTCCACATGGAAGCGGAAGGTATTCTGTGGAAATGCTTCCTGAAATAGAACAGAGGGACTTCAGGAAAGGTGCCCAGGTACATGTTTTGCTATACTACTTCATTATTTTACAAATTTTTATCTCCAAATTCCATTCTATATAGGTTCTTCATTCAATTGTAATTTATATCCTGTCATACAAGTCAACATGTTCAGAGACCAGAATGTAATAGCATGTATTATCTGATGATTAATTACATTTTTCTGTGCTGTGCTGAGTTATTTTTGAACTTACTGTAGTGGTTTGCTATAACACGACGGCATGCTTTAGTGATTCTGGCAGACAACCTTCGCTACAATAAGTTTAAGCTATATTGCAAGGTATGCTTCATCTTCAGTGATTGTTTTTGGTTGAAACTAGATGGCAGTTTATGTTATTGCAGATTACATAGGTGTAGCAATTGCTTGGTTTTGTAAGTCGGCTGCAAAATAAGTTTATGATAAAACTAGGTTGTTAGTTTATATCCAAAGTTTAGGACTGCCTTATGAAACTTTATAGAACTGCCGTTTTGAAACTTCAGAAGAGATAATAACCCAGAAATGACTTGAAATAGGGAGACTTAGATGGGCAAAAAACTTGTGCTACTATTTCTGACTTCTTCAGCTAATGAACCACGGGGAATCAAAGTGTGACAATGCTCTAAAGCAATACTTAGAAACCTTTGGAGAGTTGCCTTTTATTTCTTCTGGTAGTGTGACAAAAATAGATATGTTTGGTATATGATTGATAGGGCTGTATGTATTACATCTGACGCAAATAGCCACATATTTTATCTGAAATCAATGATCCTGGGTTTACCTTTATATAATAATATACCGCCGTTGGTTTTAGAGAAGCAATGTCTTTTCTTTTGTGACGTGCAGCCAGCAGAAGGACGCAACTGTATCGCTGATGAGCATTATTTGCCAACCCTCTTCAATGTCAGTGAAGAATCACTTCAATTGATATTTAGCTCTTTTTTTTCTTGCCCACTTTTTTATAAACTTCAATGTAAAATATTCAGATGATAGATCCTGGTGGAATCTCTAATTGGTCAGTGACACATGTTGATTGGTCCGAGGGAAAATGGCATCCAAGATCATATAGGGGTGGTGATGTTACATATGAACTCATAAAGAACATAACGGTATGCTTATGTCTTGCTATATGAAGAGGCATGTTTTTGACTCGTAACAAATCATTGATATGTCATGTCTTGCATTTCACTGTTGTGCAGTCTGTCCGTGAGAACTACCACATTACAAGTGATGATAAGGTAAGTTTAAACTCCTTATCAAGCACAATAAATGAATTTTTTGTTACTAGGATTTGACCATGTTTTTGTGGTCTAGTATTTGTCCTCGAACGCCTAAAAATATATGTATTTTGAATGTTTGCATGCTATGTGCTCATAGAATTTAACTAGAATTTGCTATGCATGTGATTACTATATATGGATGGAATGGTAATATAGTTTGGTTTTTTTGGCAGTTGGCATTCTGAAAAATGTTCCGCTCAATTAGTTCAACAAAAAATCAAGTTGCGAATAGCTATGTGTAGCATCCATGTAGAATATTTGACATGTTTCTTGTGTCTATCGCAGAAAGTTGTTACAATGACTCCATGTATGTGGAATGGAACAAAGAGACCATGCTACCTTTTCGCTAGAAAGTTTTACCCAGAAGCTCTTAACAACCTGCTGAAGCTATTCTCCAGTTACACACCTGCTTGAATTCTACATGATTCTTTGCCTTTGGCCTAGGATTCCCCTAGGATTTTTTTCTTGTTTTATGTAAATTGTGAAATGGAAATTTAGCTTCTTAACACAGATCCAGGGCGAGAAACATGTCGTTGCTAGCAGTGGCGATGTGTTGTAATTTTGAGTCCCTAGGTAGGGCTGAGGTGCTGTTTATTTAGTATTGACGCTGCCCTCCTTGTAATTCATTGTTTCATCTTAGCTCTCCACATCTCTTTTTTTCCCAGTTTTCTCTTTTTAGCATCCTAGCTCCCATCTCTTGAGCAACAAGGGTTTTGTTAAGTTGAGCTGTTATTATATGATCCATTTTTGTAGACATGAAGAGATTATGAAATGGGCACCATCTTATAGTTTAATCTTTTCGTGTCTTTATTTTTGTCATCAGATGTTATGTTACTGTTGTGCACCTTTACATATATTAGCAAGATCATGTTTTTTTTTTCATTACTTGGTACAACTTCCTACATGTATGGTAGTCTAGTAGCAAAGTTTCAGTACTCAATGTGTAACTATAACACAAAATATCAATTGTACTAATATTGTGGATATTTTGCAAAAATCATCAACATTCAGCATCTTAATTCAGACCAAAAAAAAAATATTCAAGCTGTACAAGTTGCTCTACTCGAGTGAGAAGGGTAGCAGGCATCCATATTGACTGAGATCAGAAAAAGGAGTGGCCAATTTAGAGAAACCCTGAATTGCCTTGCTTTGGAGGAGCAGCCATTGCTGCAAGGCCACTGAAAGGGTCACCAAATGGATTGGAAGGTCCAGCTGGAACTGCAGAATACTGGGGCTGCTGCTGGTACATCTGTTGCTGCTGCTGCTGGTGGTGTGCCTGAAAATACTGGTGATGATGCTGGTGTACCTGGAAATATTGCTGCTGCTGCTGCTGGTAGTATTGCTGCAGATGTTGAGTCTGGGAGTAGTGCTGTTGCTGCTGAGCCAGCATTGCCAATTGCACATTAGATGGTGGCGCAAAGCTGCTGGACATGGCGAATGGGTCCTTGGCAATGTTGGCATCGAACGGGTTGGCTGCTGCTCCAAGGCTACCGTTGTAGGTCACGCTGGCGATCTGCTGCCTCCTCGCCTCGTCTTCATAGAGGCTGTCGAGCAACAACTTGTTGAATCCCCCAGCCTGTTGATCAGATACAAATTGTGTAAGTGATTTAGAGCTGGATCACCCTGAATTTTCAGACATGAGCATTGAGCAATATTTCTGAATTTGTCATAGTGAGATCTGAAACTAGATAGTGGAGAAACGATTGTACAGACCAATCTGGTCTCAACTGCTGGGCTGGTGTGGCTGCTTGGAGCAGTGACCAGTGCCAGCTCCCAGCCTGATGCATCGCCGGAAAACAAGTCTGGAGATGCGTATGCCTTCTGATCACCTGCAATCAATCAAGACCAAAATAATTTATGCTGCCTCCTTCACACTCCACACTTGACAGGAAAAATGCAGATAGATTTATTGGAGAACTTGTTATGCTATTTGAAATGAGTAGCAGAAAGAAATGTCCACTGATGTGCTTTACCTGGTGCTACAATAGCCAGTGCCAGTGCATTGTTTTCTTCAAGCTCTGCAACTAAGGGATTCACCTCTACGTCCAAGTTCTACATAAAAAAAAAAAGAACAAAAAGGGATTAGAGAAATCTACACTGGAGTTGAACCGAAATGGATTAGAGGTTTGGATCTGGATGAGAGTACAAGTAGATCTCCAGTGGTTTCTTGTGGCTGGGGCTCTTGGTTAGCTTCGGGTTGAGGCTCTATTTCTTGTTCAGGCTCTGCAGGTTCGTCTTCCTCCACCGTGGGCTTTTCGGGTTCCTTGGGAGCGTCTGGGATGTAGATCAGTAGCTTCCTCTCCTCGCTCTCCTGCTTTTGCAACAACAAGAATTAGAATACAATGGCAAAACAGAATTGCACTAGTACATTTCTCTATCTGCACTCACCACACTCTTAATTGAAGGACGGGGTGCTTCTCTGATATACTCCTCCATTGTTGCAAGGAATGATGCTGGTGGCTGCAGAACATCGCGCGCATTATAACATCATGATCATGATATTAAAATGGTATGTTAATTTGTGCCCACTGAAGCTTGTTATACCGGGCCACTGATGAACAAACCTGTCTAAGAGTAGGAAACTGGAATGTCCTGGCAAGCTCAAGTTGTTTGCAGAACTCATAAAAATCAGCAAGATTTTCTGCCTGTGGATTAGGATAATCAATTTTCATTGATCTAAACACGTGAAACTTTATTCTAGACAATATCAAAATACAGAATTGACAAACCTGCAGACCAGCTCGTTTATAAATAGCAAGAGCTTTAATAGCATCATACTTTGGCATCTCAAAGAACTGCATCAGGTCAATGGGGACCACAAAACTATAGTCATGGGTCGGTGATACCATACCAAAAAACTATAATCCATGCTGGAGAAATTATTGATAATTGCTTTACCATATCAACTAGATTGATGATACCATCATTGATCGCACAGTATATCTTGAAGCTCTCCTTCAAAGCCTAGACATGCAAAATCACCATAAGATATCTACCACCAAACAATATCTTGCAAAAATGGAAACAACCACCTTTTCAAGGGGAAAAAAAATAGAGCTTACCAGGGCTAGTGCATATTGAATAAGGTAATTTGAGCAGGCTGCACCTTCAGGCTGAAATGTTGAAAAAAAGAATGAATGGAACTGGACAACGACATTCAAGAAATCTATAAGGGCTTGCGACATATGAAACATGACTACCATCGAACCTGGCATCCCATGAGTCTGAAGAGCAGCTGCTGCAATGCAGGCAACTGCACCAAAAGATCAGGACATGACAAGGTTCTGGTCTTACTATGTGCCTGCATTTCTCAGCATTGCAACATTACAATCGGCATGAATGCAAAAAAAAGACACATTTGTGACGTCGTCGAAAGACGGGGCCAACCTTGCTAGAGCACTGGGGAGATTTCACTAGACGCTCGGTTTCGATGTCGTATTTCAGAACCCTGAAGCACTCGAGCCGTTCCTCCAGGAAGAGCGCGTAGGCTCGGACCCACGCAGAGCAATCCCAAGCTACCAAATCAAGAACCATGTGAATCGAGGCATCATTCGTTTTGCATCGACCAAATCTTGAATCGGAGATTGCAATCTGCCATTGTTGCATTCGGCACCATGCAGGGCAGCAGGAGAACACTGACCTAATGGGCTCGAGTCATCCTTGAAATTTGCTATGTGCAAAACGCTTCCTCGATATGAGTAGGCCAGGAACTCCTCTTTGAATGTAGGATCACCTTCTCGCAGAAGCCTATGTACCACTATCAGCGTCTTCAGCGCAACCTGACAGATTCCATCAACATGAATGTAGTTAAGGTAATGAAAAGGAAGGATGAAAAAAGATTATGGATTTTATGCATGAGAATGAATAGGAGGCAAAAAGGAGCAAACACCCACTATCCAATTCCTCGTCTTGGACAATCTTCTAGCCAATGCGTATATGCAGTAGGAGATATCTGCTCGAGGGCGATTTACCGAGGTTGCGAAGAATATTTCTGCGTTGTAAAAAAAAACCACCGAAATTGTAAGCAAGATCATCTGAAATTTGGCAAGTTTCATCATTGAGGCCGGTAGCCAAATAGGTGTATAGGATTGCTCACTTCTGACGTGCCGGTCCTTGGGAGGGCATTCGACATGGTTGGTCGCCTTCACAATGGCAATATCCAAGTCCTGACATGTCAAAAAATAAGCAAGAAAAAATGGCAAATGAACGAACCATTCATTTCTTGGAGAACGAATCATTCATCAAATTGACATGAATTCAGGCATTCATCAAAAAGGAAACTAAAACCGTCAGCTCAACATGAATTCAGAACTCGCACAAAATCAACCAGGAGAAAGAACGAAAACTCAGAGCATGCGCGGCAGCTAGCCCAATCAAATTCTTCAACAAGAGATGGAAGAGAGGGGGGGATGAGGCATGATTTGGGGGAGAACCTTGAAGTCGCTGTTGACCTTGGCGAGGCCGACCTTGGTGGAGTCCTTGAGGGCGCCGTAGGCCTTGCGCCACGACCCCATCGGCCTGGCACTCACCGCCGGCCGTGCCCTTCCCTGCCCTGCCCTGCGACTTCCGGGAAGCTGGCAATGGCAGCGGCCGGCAGGCCCTGATTCTGGCTGGCCCCTCCCGCTAATTTTAGCGCGCGCGAGCGCGGAGATAGCGCCCGCTGGTTCCCTTCCCTAATTTGAATCGCGCGAGCGAGCTCGTTTCCAGCATGACGAGAGAGGGGGAGGATGAGGTGACTGAGGCATCCATGCATGGCGTTTTTGATCTTCCCGGTTGCTGCGGAGCTTTGCGCGCCTTGCCCAGAACGCGCGGGGGAGATCAAATGGGCCCTGGGCTGTGCTGCTTCTTTTGTCCGGGCCGGCCCGCTGGGCTGCATATACCAATGCATTTGCGAGGCTGAACAGCAGCGTGAACACTAATAAACTATATTTCAAGCCTATATTTCAAAGCGCCTATAAAATGTGAAACACACACTAATAAACTATATTACAAGCCTTTATATCAAAACGCCTATAAAATGTGAAAACACACACTAATAAACTAAAGCTTGATGGCCAAAGCTAAGGGAGTGACTCGGCGGCAGTCGCCTGGGTTGCTTCGTTGCAACCCAGGCGATGATTCCTCCTCCCGCCCCCGCCGCCTGCCGCCCCCGCCGCCTCCTTCCTCCTCCCTGGCGGGCCCGCCTCTTGCTCCGTACACCCCCGCCGGCCGCTCCGCCGCCCCAGCCTCCCGCCGCCGAGCCGACGCCGCCTACCCTAACCGAGGGGGTGAGGGGCGGTCCCCCCTCCACTGCCGGCCCACCCGCCTTCGCCCCCTCCCCTGGCTCCGGCGGCGCCACCGCCGCCTTCGCCGCCGCCCCCGACGAGCCCCACCCACCGCCGGTGGTCCGCCTCCCCCGACCTCCCTCTACACCCCGGGAACCCCAATATTCCCTAACCCGAAACCCGAAACCCAGCTCGACGGCGGCGACGGCGAGCGCCGGCGAGGAGGAAGATGGCGGCGCGGCGAGGAGTAAGAAGGCGACGGCGCGGCAGGAGAAGTCGTCTGGGCGGCTTCGCTGCAGCCCAGGCGACTGCGAGGGAGCAAAACCGCAAAGCTAAATATCGACACTAACGACTGCACGGGGCACAATGACACGTGGCAACGTCGTTCGCCTAACCAGCCAGGGTTTGATCCCTGGGTTTAGTTGCATGCGGCGTATGCGTGTGTGTATGCTCGTATGCGCAGTGTGGGTGCGAGTTTTTTTTTTTTTAGAAACGTTGTGGGTATGAACATCTTTTGTACCTATTTTTTAAAAAAATTAACCACCTAAATTTTATTTTCCATTATTCATTTTTTATTTATAGGATCAAAAGCAGGGTGCATGAAATGATGACCGGCATTTGACATTTTTATGATAATAAAGTGCCACACAAATTAAAAGGTAAGTTCTATAGGGCAGTGATTAGGCTGGCGATGTTGTGTGATGCAGAATGTTTTCCTACCAAAATACGTCACATTCAGCAATTAAGTGTAACAAAGATGCGTATGTTACGATGGATTTGTGGCCATACGAGAATAGACTAAATTATTTTGTAATGAAGTTTCATGCAATAGGGTTGGGTGTCACCAATTGAATAAAAGTTTGTCCAACATTGGTTAAGATGGTTCAGACACATTCAATGAAGGTTTCTAAAAGCATTGTTGCATAGTGGAATCCTTAAACGTAGTGATAATGTAAGGAGAGATAGGAGCTGACCTAATCTGATGTGAGGAGAAACAATAAAGAGAGACTTGAAAGATTGAAACATGCCTAAAGGATTAGTCTTAGATATGAACGCATAAAAATTAGCAATCCACTTAACAATAACCTAACTTTTCATCCTCTTTGACTCTTTTTTTATATATAAAACGTTGGTGACTTTTATTGGGTGTCGATCCCAACTTGTTTAGAATCTAAAGACTTTGCTGTTGTTGTTATTTTTATTTATTATATGTTCTTACATATTTGATCCCTGTCCCCTCCTCTCTTTTTTTACACACGTGTGTCGCTGGCTCGCTGGCTGTCGCAAAAAAGAAAGGAAAAAGTCTACTTTACCTCCCTCTACTATTGCCTCGGTTTGGTTTTCCTCCCTCTACTCCAAAACCGGGTAAATTGCCTCCCTCTACTTTTCATACCGTGCAAATTACCTCCCTCTGCTTTTTATACTGGACAAATTACCTCCCTCACTTGAAACCACTCCAGTTTTGAGTGATTTGGCGTCCTAATCAACTGATTTTTGACTAACTAAATTTTAAAAAATGGTAGAAAACTTAGAAAAATAAATAAAAACATTTTAAGCAAGGTTCTAAAAATCCCGATTAATCCCCGATTAGTGTCCGATTAATCTCTAGTCCATTGTCCTCCAATTAGGACCGATTACTGATTATCACTGATTAATTCCGACTAGTGCCAATTTACCCGGTTTTGGAGTAGAGGGAGGAAAACCAAACCGAGGCAATAGTAGAGGGAGGTAAAGTAGACTTTTTCCAAAAAGAAAAAACAAGTAAGATAAATCAAGCCCAATGGCATATGCACTACCCCGTGGCCCAACTACAAGCCCAGTCTAGCCCAACAACCACTCCCCAGACAAACCCCGCACCGATCCCCTTTCACTCCTTCACCCGAGCCAACGACCGCACAAACCCTAGAATCGAACGCGAGGGACTAAATTATTTTGTAATGAAGTTTCATGTGATAGGGTTGGGTGTCACCAATTGAAGAAAAGCTTGTCCAACATCGGTTGAGATGATTCATACACATTCAATGAAGGTTTTTAAAAGTACCGATGCATAGTGGAATCCTTAAACGTAGTGATAATGCAAGAAGAGATAGGAACTGACCTAATCTGATGCAGGGAGAGTCAATAAAAAGAGACTTGAAAGACTGAAACATACCTAAAGGATTAGTCTTAGATATGAAAGCATAAAAATTAGCAATCCACTTAACAGTTAACAATGATCTAACTTTTCATCCTCTGACTTTTTTTTATATATAAAACGTTGGTACCTTTTTTTGGGTGTCGATCCCAACTTGTTTGGAATCTAAAGACTTTGCTGTTGTTGTTATTTTTATTTATTATTATATGTTCTTACATATTTGATCCCTGTCCCCTCCTCTGTTTTTTTTACACATATGTGTGTTGCTGGCTCGCTGGCTGTCGCAAAAAAGAAAAACAAATAAGATAAATCAAGCCCAATGGCATATGCACTAACCCGTGGCCCAACTACAAGCCCAGTCTAGCCCAACAACCACTCCCCAGACAAACCCCGCACCGATCCCCTTTCACTCCTTCACCCGAGCCAACGACCGCACAAACCCTAGAATCGAACGCGAGGGGGAAGGGAGAGAGCTCAGGGAGGTAGATCTCCGAGGTCGCGTCCATGGCGCTGCGTGCCCTGTACAACGAGATCCGCGGGATGAGGGTGCGCGACGTGCCGGCCTACCTGAAGCCGCGCCTCACCTGGGAGAACGTGAAGAATACCACCGACAAGGCCGTCGATCGCTACATCGAGAAGTACATCGACACGAGCTCCCCCGATCCGCTCTTCCACGTCATCTTCGGCGTCATGGCCCTCTCCTACCTCGTCGCCCTGCCCAGGGAGCGCCGACACCTCGAGGAGGAGGAGAAGCACGGCGGCCACCACTAGATCGGAGCCGCCTCCCGGCGATGAGGTCAGGCTTCTCGCGCTGCGCTCCTCCCTTATCTCACTGATCCTATCCGTCGATGCGATTGCGATTCTGTCTGGGTTAGTTGAGTCCTTGATGGGTTCCTCCCATGGAAGAGTTTGTTCGTTTGGTATGATGGTGTGGATGTGGCGTCTGGTAGATGCAAAATGTTACTGTCCGGTGCATGTTCAGATAATCTGGCTATGCAGGGTGATCGGAATGATGCCCCATTTCCCCGGGTGGCGATAACGTGGTCGGTTTTCTGGGCCAATTGTGTGCTTGGTGATCATCTGTTTGGTTAGTTTCCAGTGGCATTGCATTGCATTTTGTGATGATGATGTCATATATTTTTTGGTATTAGTGTTGCTGTGTGAAGACTTAAATATGTAGAATTGATCAATTTATTCTTTTACATTCCTTCAGGTTCTGTTTAACTAATATAATGTATAAACGCCTTTACCTTTAACTTCTAAGCAGACTGCTCTTAAATTTGAGCTATCAAATGCCCAAAGTTGATCAATGAAAACACATATTTGAATGATGATGTGTTTGTTGGATGCAAGGTATGGACTATATAGTCTGTAGCTCACAATGCATATCCGTTGGTTATGCATAGGCTGGAATTACAGTAAGAGCCATGCCTGCCACAAAATATCTGCACAAGTCATTTTTGTGCGGACATTGCTGGTTGGGTTGGTCCGACGACCATTTTGTGTAACTGTAGAGTGGCCTTATGCCTAATTTGACAAAATGTGCTTGGGTAAGCAATTGACTTCAAAATATTCATTGCTTTACTCTACAAAACGACATCAGTATATAATAGTTGAAGACTTGAACATAGCGGCATCAACGTAACCTGTTTAAATCTTCAAATAGCGCCGTTTTTCATAACTATATTCAACTTTGTGACTTCGTCACTGTTAGTAAGCTAGATTAAGGATGACAGGTCTTCTGTTTAATGTTTTGTTGCACTTTGAAGGTATTTATGGATTCAGACATTTTGTTCATTCTTATGGTCCTTGAAGAATTTGTCTGTTTATTGAGCTAGACAGGTAGTTTTGTTGTTACTGATATTATTCTGGTTTGATATTTCTATTTAATTTGTGTTTTTCTATTTTTCCCAAAAAATTATCGTGTTTTGTTTGGTCTTACGTAATCATTAGCACATGATTCCATCAAAACTAATATGAAATCACCCCTTGCTGGGCTAGTAACACTTTTTTTTAATCCCTGTAGTTGTAATGGATATCTTGTTATAAATCGTATGGTTTGTTACTAGTTTTTTTAAGAGTATGGTTCGCTACTTTGTTAAACTGTAAAGGGATGTATACTGGACTACTGGTTGTAAGGAAGGGATGATTCATTTGCTCTATAAATTGTGTGATGTCTTTGCCTCCCGCAAGTTTTTGAATGCTGATGAACTTAATGTCGTTGGGGTGATGGGGTCCTTGCCTTTGTATTAGGGGAAATTCTATTTTCTCTCACACTAAATATTAGCTCACCCCTGATTCCCATTTTCATTGTTCTATCTCAGGACTGGGAGCTTATCTGCGGTTGATTCAAGCTGATGATCTTAATTTTGTTCCACTGATAAGCTACCCGGAGTTGATGTTCATTTGACGGTTTGGTTTGTACGGGAAGGCAGCAAGAACTGTCCAGTTTATCATTATGCTCCTCTGCATCTTTGTCATAAGCAACTTCAAACTGGGAAGTGCATGCATGCATTGTGATTAAAACCTTTTTCAGTTAATTGAGTAACAGTGCCTTGCAATATACTTCTTCTGTAACATCTTTGTCCACCTTTTTATGTGTGTTTGCTGCCCTTTAATGTTGTAAACGCAGCCTCTTCCCACCGTATTTGGACTTTTTTGTACAGTCTCAATTATCAGGTGATTATTACTCCCTTCGGTCATAAAAAATGTCGTTGTTGACTTTTGGATACGTTTTTAACCATTCACCTTATTCAAAAAGAGAACATATCAGGTGTAATCGGGATTCCCGTGCAATCTTCGTGCAACCCAACTAGCAAATGTCATAAAAAATTATGAAAAAATCATACATATACTTCAAGTCATATTTCACCTATATATAAAATTTTATGTTCAAAGTCATTATATTTAAAGCACAGCAAAAAAGAGAAAATTCTGACAGATTTATACTAAAAAATCTGTCATAATTTTCTCTTTTTTGTTACTGCTAAGGTTTATGACCGAGGGTAGTATTATTCTACAGCCAATGCATTGACCCGGACTGAAGGAAAACAACTCAATAAATGGAGTCTACCATAGCTTAACCGTACCACGGAAGACGGACCTGCTCCAACAAATTGTAACGTCCTCAGTTTTATGAAAATAAAAATCATACCGGTATCACATGTCATAAAATTTAAAAAATTAAATTCAAATATTTTAAAGTATAAAAATGAGTATGTTACTTGAAAGAGTAATATTATATTGATTTTGGTTTTTAAATGCATTTTCTAAAGCTTTCAAGGGAAAGTTTGCAAATTAAAATTTATATTCTTTCCCAAAAAAAATATTAGTAATAAAACATTTTAATGTTAAAATTAGCTTGGGAGAAAATTATAATCATTTTATTTTTTTGCCGTTGGGCCAAGCCCAAGAGGGGGTGGCGACCGGAGAATACCTGGAAGATCGATCAAATTCCCACACCTACTGATTCTTTTCATCTCCCTTAATCTCCTCCAATTACCATTAAACTCCATCAAAGCCAATCAATTCCATTTTAAGTCATTTAAGTGTCGTTTTTTCTTTGGTTGGTGCCATACTCCGGTACCGATCCTCCTCTCCATCTTCCCTAGTTCCTATAAGAAGCCAGCAACTCTCTCCTCTCCCCTTTTGATCCATTCTTCAATTTCTATTAAGTCTCCGATCCTCGAATCCTCTAAGTTAGCCACTTTTGGATTCTTTTAAGGAACCCATTTTTCTGTTGATCCTCAGGCGAAGTTGATCGGGGCCTCCTGGATTCGTCGCCGGAGAGTTGTCAACGGTGGCTGTTTCCTTCAAATTGGTCTCCGAATTTGGTATAAACATTTTTTCTTTCCTTTCCCTTAATTTTCTAGGCATATAGAAGAACCCATTTTTTCGGTTTTGGAAGCGGTTGGTCGTCGCCGGCGAGCCGCGCTGCCACAACACCGCCGTGGTGTGGTTGCTGCCTGCGTTTGGGAAGAAGGAGAGAGAGAGAGAGAGAGAGAGAGAGAGAGAGAGAGAGAGAGAGAGAGGAGGCGTCGGTGGCGACGGCCCAGGTGAGGCGAGCCTGTCGCAGGCGCCACAGCCCAGCAGAGGGAGGGCGTGGCCCAGGCGAGAGGACGCGAGGGAGGCCCAGAGAGAGAGGCGGCGGTCCCGTTCGAGAGAGAAGGGAGGCAGCCCATCATGGCCAGAGCGGCTGGCGGCCCGAGCCGTGGCCTGGTGCAGCGTAGAGGCCCAACCGCGGGCGCTGGCGCGACAGCCCAGTAGGCGCCGGCGCGGAGGCAAAGGCGCCGGCGCGAAGACGGTTTCTGGTTTCATCGCGGAGGCAACGCCGTCGCGGGCTGAACGGCGAGTGGCGAAACCGGCCGGTATGCAGGGTGGAAGGCGTTGTGGTGGACGAAGACGGCCACATCACGTGCCGGCGCGGAGAAACCGATCTCGTCCAGATCTAGTGGGTGGTGACGCCTCTGATGGCTTCGCCGGCGAGCACACGATGGAGGAATCTGCGGCTACGGACGACGAGCACCGCCTGCCTAGATGAACGGCCATGGCATCGTGATTCAAATAAAAAAGGAACGTGTACAAGGAAAGTAGAGACAGGTAGTTAATGCTCCATCAAATCAGGAAATGATTTTCTAGCATAAAAAATAATAAAACTAACGTGGCTGCAGCACTGGGTTAGATCGAGCCGAATCAGGCAAACCGACCGACGGTGTATTATACTAGCCTACAGTGTGTGTCTCTCTCTCTCTCCCCAGCCGTCCATCTGAAAGTTATATATAAAAAAAGAACGATGCAGAGGCACAGCATGGTGGTGCCTTCGCCCACTTGGCTACCTGGGCGCGGACTCCAGCCCTAAGACTCGAGTTCGACCCCCTACCAACCTCATTTAACGACCGCTTCTTCCCATTTTTCCTAGATTGCACCTCCATGCTTTCTTTATTTTTTGCCTTTCTGAATGTTGAAAAAATATTAAAAGGTGCAGGAAATATAAACCTAATTTAGGAACAACTTACAGTATGAAAAATAAAAAATAAATGAAATCAATCATTTAAAATTTCTAAAAGTTCTAAATTCAAACACCAATTTACATGGTTTTTGTAGAAGCTTCAAAAGATTCCTTAAAACTCCAATTTAACAATTTCATGATGCACCATTCACATTTTGATACCGTTTTAGAATCTTTGAAAAATATTAGAGGGTTTTTTTGCCATCGGATTTAATAATTTCATTGAATTAAACTCCAAAGCATCGGGATGCCAGGTGCAAAAATAGAAAGAAGATTTTTGATTTAATAAACATTTTCATAAGTACTCAGATCGTTCGAAGGTTTCGTAACAGTTCGAATTGAAAATAATCGGCATGGTTATTCAAAAATAAAATCATTTGAAAATCTATAAAATTCAAGATAAATTCATTTGAATTTCCAAGTTTAAATCATGAGAGCGATAAATTTAAAACATGTTAAAAATGGGTTACTGCCACAATTTTGGTTCCATGGCAACATTGAAACATTCCTAAAAATTTTGATTCGTAAGGCCATTTTGATACTTATTCAGAGACTAGAATCATTTAAAGATTTCTCAGGATTTTTTGATTTTTTTTTTCATATTTTAAAACTTATAACATGTCAAGGTTCTATAAAACTTGAACGTGCTATACAATATGGCATGGATTTACATATTCATAGAAGAACGCGCCAGTGGCGCATTTAAGTTGCTAGTTTTTTTTTTATTTGTATCAGATTTTAACATAATCCGTACTCCAGTGGCGGATTAGAGTAGAGCATGGGGTGCAAATGCACAGGCATGATTTTTAGAAAAAAAAATAGAATATAGGTATTAATGTTAGCCCATATAACATATAAATGGAGCTCATTAGCAGAAGGGAAGCACAACACAACCCACCTCCCCTCAGATCAGGCCTAGCGCAGTAGCAGCATTCCACCGGCCCACCCCGATCGATCCCCTCCTCCTTCTCTCTGTTGGTCTTGCGCTCGGTCGTCTCACAAGTAGACGCAAGTACGCGCTCCTCACTCTGGCCTTGTACATTTCAGCTTAGTGTAGCGTAGCGTAGCGTTTCAGTAAAATTTATCTTATTTATATAGCCTATTTGGTGTAATGATTTGTAATGATTTTTCTCATATTTTTAGTAGTCCTCTTAAAGATCTTAAAACCATTTTTTAATATTTTTTACAATATTTAAATTTCTCTTTAAAGGCTTTTAAATTTTGCTGAAACGCTACGCTACGCTACGGTAAGCTGAAATGCACAGGGCCTCTGTCTCTCTCCCCATTCCCCTACCCTAAAATCTAAATCCCTAAATCCCCAAATCCCCCTCTTCACCCTTCGGCTCGGCTCCCCCAGGGCCCTCTTCACCAGGTACCGGGCAGCGGCGGCGGCTGGTCGCTGGCGTCCGGCCTCCGGCGTGCGGGTTGCGGCGTCGCCTCCAGCTCGGCTCCCTGGCAACCCCCAAATGGCCAAGTCCGATCGGTGAGTAGTACCACTGCCAGTACGCAATGTCCAGATTTGAGATTTTAGATTCAGAGGAGAGCTAAGATAGTAAGAGTAGAGATTGAGTATTCTTGTATTTTAGACAATGACATTGAGTAATTGAGTCAGATTTTTTTTTTTTTGATAAATGGAAATGAATTACTGTCACTGATTCACTGAATGTGCAATATTTGTTATTTGGTTAATTGGTTTAGGGATTAAACAATGAAGAGGAACAATATTTGGTTAATTAGTTTAGATTTCTATTTATGTAGTTAATAATTTGGATACAATGATATGGTTGTATTGGAATTATTGTCGGCACCCGATTTATAAGATCGGATTCCACCTGCTTAAATACGTACTAGTCCCAAGGATCATGGCTAGTACACACAGTTAAGTAGAAACGGTACATTACCATCGTCATATTATTACATAAGGGGGGAACATAGTCCAGTACAATACACATCCAACGGCTCGCAGGCCGCAATACAGAGTACAACAGCAAACAGGGCCTAGTACAACATCTAATTTATTTATCCCACAGGCGTGAAGGCTGTAGGAACACGCAACCCTACTCTTCATAGCCCTCCTCGGAGAACTCCTCCTCGAAGTCAGGGTCGTCGTCCTCGGACGGAGGGCCGAACTCGGATGGACCAGCTGTTGAAATTTTAAAATGGGGAGGGAAAACAAGGATGAGTACAATCGTACTCCGCAAGTCGGAATGGATGCAGATGAGGCTAAGTCCAAAGGGGAGTATAGGTACTTTTGCGGAAAAGCAATTTATTGACCTAGTTTTGACAAAGCGTTTTGGAAACTTCAAAACATAATATTTTCTTTGGGCTCTTCTCAAAATCTCTCACCACTTGGCCTCGGCCATAGCGAGTCTCGTTCTTTGCCTTTTTCCCGTTACGGGGAATAACTCGGAACAAAAGGGGTAGGTCCAAACCGCGCAAGCCAATCACGATAGGCCGAACCCAATTCGTGGCGCAAGCCGGTGGCACCTACTTCTCAGTCTCAAAAGGAAAAAGTCCAATTTACCTCCCTCTACTATTGCAAAGTTCATTTTTCCTCCCTCAACTCATTTGTGGCCGTTCGATGCAAGATTGGACGGCCAGATCTCACCCATTTAACACAGAGGGAGGAAAAGTGAACTTTTTCAATAGTAGAGGGAGGCAATGTGGACTTCTTCCGTCTCAAATTGAAATCTTTCTCAACCCTTTTCTTTACTCCACTCAAACTTTCTCAAAACACCCTTTTTCAAACTAGTTTTTGAAAAGAAAAACTACCATATGAACAGTCCCCTCGCGTGCTCATAACCACGAGCACGGCTATCATGATAGTTTTAACTCAGAGTGGGTACGCTTTATCCTCGAGAGGCTACGCACCCAGAAGTGTTTCGCCACAAAGCTGTTAGGTTCAAACACTAACGGCGACTGCCGGGAGTCTCCGCTAGGGTTTTTTGGCTAACAACTAGGCCCGTCCCATAACGGGACTCGAGGTCATACTGTTATGGCTCAGTTCGTAGGATCATAGGACGAGCGGTCCTTACACTAGGAGAGAGACGATATTTTAGCCTAAATTTCTCAAAGACGGTACCATACCGCACCAACCGGCAGAAAGTTTCTCCCTAGTCGGAAGATTTTTAAGGGAAGAGGAAAAACCTTTTCCTACTAAGCATCACCCTTGATGCGCTACTTTAAACCATCTTTCCCCAAACCTTTCTTAACACAAATTCATTTCACACAAATGATAATATCATTTCGCATAAAAGCATTTTAAGCATTTAATCCTACTACAACAGGATATTTAAATTTAAACAAAGTTACTTTAACCTTAGGTTTAACCCTAATATTATTTCTTACCTTTTTCTATTCGGTCATGATAACTAGGTCTATCAAATACGTCGTTTGCCATTTTAAACTAGCATGCACATTTTCAGATCTAATAAACATTTTCTAAATAAACAAAAATGGCTCCACGATATGATCAAAGGGGGACTTGCCTTGGTCGGATCCCGGGTAGGCGAAGAAGGCGTCGTCGACGGGCTCCACGGAACCTTGGCCTCCTATTCGCGCGAACACCCAAGCACAACAATACAGCACCCATCAGACATAAATTATTTGATGCATTTTATTTGAGGAAAAATGCAGGAAAACAATTTATATGTATATGAAAGGATGCACCTCTACTTTGCTTATTCACCTAAAATACAAATCTACATGCATGACATGCTACTGGATATTTTTATAGGGTCCAGAAACATTTGAGATAATTTTAGAAGTTTTTGCAAGATTTTTCCATATATTTTAGATCTATTCCAAAATCCTTTTTGAAATTAAGGCCTTTAGTTCCTTCTTTTTGAAAATAAAAACAAAGCAAAGGGAGAGGGGGCCTTCGGCCTGCTCGACCCAACGGCACCGAGGCCCAGCCCACGCGGCTCGGCTCCCTCGTCTTCAACCTCGAGCCAGGGGGTTCGGGGGAGACGGGGTGAGCACGGGGGTTGGGGCGCGGGGTCATCGGGTGAGAAGAAGGTACGGGGGAGGTCGCGGGGACGACGGCGAAGACGGCGGTGACTTCACCGGCGGCGGGGCTCATCGAGCCGAAGGCGCGACGGAGAGAGGCGGCGACAGGAGAGGGGCTCCGGTGCAGGCGAAGTGGAGGCAAGACCTGCAAGAGAGAAGAGCACCGGGGTGACGAGAGGGTCGTGACGGAGCTCGGGAAGAGAGACGCTGCCGACGAGCTCACCGGGAAACGGCGGTTCACCGGCGGGCCCCTAGATGCGGCGGCGCTCCGGGCGGCGGCTCTGCAACACAGGGAAAGGGGAGGAAGGCAGAGGTGTGAGAGGTTGCTGATGTGGAGCAACGGTGTCGAACGACTGGCAAGAGCAGCTTGTTTTGCTCTCGATATATATATACTAATAATACAAGGAAACGCGTCGTGAATCTCGTATAACTTCGTATAAAGAAATAGTGCCAAGCTAGCGTAGTTACCCCCGATGAAGAACCGCCGTTCCTTTCATAGGCTAACTTTGCCAATGCCCTTCCTTAGCAACTACGGGGTCTTCGGCATAAGGGTCATGTGATATGATATTTATTGGTCTAGTTTAGGCAGCTTTAAGTTATCTTTCTCTCTGTTATTTTGGGTATTTTTCCCGCGCTCGGTCGTCTCACAAGTAGACGCAGGTACGCGCTCCTCACTCTGTCTCTCTCCCCATTCCCCTACCCTAAAATCTAAATCCCTAAATCCCCAAATCCCCGTGGTTTCCAGATTCCCAAATCGCCTGCCGTCGCCGTCCACCCGCTCGCCGGCGCTGTCGCGCCGTTCCACGCCGCTCGGTCGTCGCCGCCGTCGCCGTCTCTGTTGATATGGGTCGCGGGAAGAACAACCGCCACAGGAAGAAGGGCGGCTCCATGGAGCCCAGGCCGCCCCGCAACCCGGAGGCGGAGAAGGAGAAGGAGAAGGAGAAGGAGAAGGAGCAGGAGCAGGAGGAGAAGAAGCCCTGCAAGCCCGAGCAGGAGCCGGAGGGGCCGCCCCGCAACCCGGAGGTGGAGAAGAAGAAGGAGAAGGAGAAGGAGCCGGATCCGGAGCAGGAGGAGAAGAAGGAGGAGGTGCGGAAGGGCCCCCGCTTCCCTCCGCCGGTGTGTTGGAAGCCCGAGGGCTGGAGCAAGGAGGCACCGCCCAGCCCCAGCGAGTCGTCCCTTCTCGATACCCTCCTTCATCACCACTACAGGGCGCTCACGTTGATATGCAAGGACAAGGATGACGACAAGGTTTCTTGGGAAGTTCGTGGCATGGTGCTCGCTGGATATGCCTACGGCTTAAAAGAAACTCCTTTCGGCAACATCATCGCCAATGCTCAATGGTACAACCAGATGTTCCCGCTTCCGTCCAGTTCGAAGGTTCAGATCAGGATGATCAGCTGCAAGGTGATGCTCCGCTTGGCTTGCCGATCATTCAACGCTCTTGTCGCCTTCATGGAAGTATACGCGCCCGATCTAACAAGACAGCAGATATTGGAATACCTGAACAATACCGATGGATATCTCAATCGTGCCATGGAGCTGGCCCGCACAAGAGGCATTGCCCATGATGATAGGAAGGATGATGCCTTCAGAGCTGCTGTTTCTGTAGCTCGTCTCCCTAACGAGATAGCCCGGCAGGCTCAACTTGATATGTTCCTAGTTGGCCATGAGTCTGCCCAACCACTTCATGGACATGGACATGATTCTGCTGCCACGCTCGAACCCGCGGCGTCGAGGCTGAGCTTAAGCCGAGGGGCCAAAAGCGGTTTAAACAACCATATCAGTTATTTCAGGATCATGGAAGAGAATCAGCTCCTTCACGTAGTGCGCATGGCACTCGAGAAGCTTGGGGTATCTATCATTCTTCTCTCACTTGCTTGCTATGTTGCTTTTGTCAGCTCCAGTAAATATAGTTCATTTATGCCCTAGCTTATGCTTGCTTGCTTTGATCATTTAGTTCCAGGAATTTGAGAGCTATTTGTTTGAATGGATTCTGAATTTTCATGAAGTGTTCTCGTCATTAGCCCCCCAAAGCAATTTGCTACCATAAGGCTGCTAATGTTGAAGAGCATACATATCCGTATGGGCGTAGACCTCTTCTTTTCAAAGAAAGGCCCTTGCTGCATTTAAACTTAAACCTCACTACACATGCCATCCCCGCCTTTTGGTATTGTTCATGAGAGGTGATTGGAGAAAAATGTGGGATTTGACTGCTCCACACCGTTTGCCACCTACATTGCACTGATGTCCCTGACATTGTAGACATTTGACAGCATTGGATCATTCACAATCGCGGTAGGACCTGGAATAGGTGAAGGAGAAAATCGTTTAGGAGCATTTTTATCTTTACTAGTTATCTCTATTTGTCTCAGGTTTCTGAACCAAGTGACCCACATTTGCAAGTTTATGTTATGCAATGAACTTTACTAGTTATTTTTTCCCTATTTGTTGCTAACACTACCTTTCTGGTCTCTTTTCAGAATCATTATGAGCTCAAAATGTTGTGTGGAAAAAATTTGTTTCCTTCATTTTACGGGGACGAATTTTATCATGTCAACTTCTTTGCATCTCCGGGTGGCAGCAATGTGCCTACCCTTTTCTTCGCTGAAGTTAGTGCTGAACTTAGAGACGTGAATGATGTGACGCTGTGCTGTCCTGTGACAAGACGAGGACGTAAAATATCTGATGGTTTGTTGCTGTCGTAAATTCTCTCTCTTTTACAATACAGTCACAGTGCAGTCCTATATATCAGTTGGTTCCTCTGATGGATAAATAATGCTTCCTGCAACGTATGAAATCCACTACATCTCTTGCAATGAAATAAAACTTAAAGGACTCTTAGATGAAATAAAGCAAGCGAGGTTTAGAGTTGGCTAGTTGGTCTAAATTTCAGAGCCTTCTCATTGTTGTATCTTTTGCATTCAAGGTCAAGATTGATTGTCATAGCCATCTTTCTTGTTCTAACATCTCTTCTTGTCGACGATTGTTTATACAATGTCAAGCTGCTGATGTTTTTTTGTGTGTATTTTTGGTAATCAGGTGCATCCTTTGCTGGTGCATGTTTCGCTTGTGAGTACGATGGGATGAAACTTATCCATCCAGTTGATGTGGAGTTTAACGGGCGACTGAACTATTCGATGTCTGGCAGCCCTGTTCTGGATGAACGTTTTAGGAAGGTGCCTACCCATTTTATATGTCCCTTACGTGAGGATTACCTCTTTTTTGAGGCTGACCGACACCCTGAGGTGGCAAAGTTCTTGGAGGCCACCTATTCACATTTATCCGATGCTAAAATCGAATCGTGTTTTATAACGATTTCATAAGTACCTTAAGCTGCACCAGGTACGTACGTTATATTCCTGCTGTCCTTAATATTAAGAATGGTTTCAAAATTCATGGCTCCCTTGTGTTCTTTTGTATACGGCGGAAGTTTTTTAAATTTGTGTATATAATCCTTTACACAACAAGCTGCTCTACTAAAGTTGATCTATCACGTAATTGTAACGATGTTCCTTCTAGTCTGCTCACAAGGAAACATTTGATTCTTGATGCAAGTTTGCTTATTAGTTTTTGTGGTGGCGCTCAGTAAGGAATCCCTAATTCCCATGAGTTCTGAACTGTTGAAACCATTACCATTCCCAACAATGGATCTCCCTATATTTAGAAGATAGTCATTGCATGTTCAAGAGTTTGAAACTGTTGAATATTTTTTAATTATATAATGATCCCTACTATTACAATCCCCCCCAACAAACACCCACCCACCCACCAATTTATTGGTTTTGAGATTCGAATAGAACAAAGACGACACTTAAGGGAACTCAAATGAAGCTTGGAGAAGGCACCTGGAAAAGAAGAAAATATTAGGCTATTGTCTCATTTAACGGTGCTGCGGTGTTCATGGTATAACATGACTTAAACATACATAGAACTTTTGAAACTCAGCCTTTCTTTGTAACATGTATCATGATGTATGCTTTCCTTTTAATGAAGTCTAATTTCACAAAAAGAAGTGTAAAACTTGTTTCCTTGTCTTCGCAGAGGTGAATGAAGGATCGATCCAGCAAGTTGAGCATGCGAGGAACATGTTTAGCTGCTTAACTTGTTGATAGTGCTTTGAGCTATGAAAAGATACTGATGCCTATTCTGCTGTTAGGTAGTAAAGCTTTAATATGAACTTGTTGAGGTATACTGGTCTCCTAGAAACGATAGCACTCCACAGCTGCTTGTGTTTGTCGGTTGTTTGCTTGTTTTGGCACCTCGGTCCTGGCCTGTTGAATGATGATGTATACTGGTCTACCTGTTTGCTTGCTTTCGTGTTGTGAAGCAGATGTGGGCGCAGCGCAATGGTTTCATCATGGGAAAACAGCAGGGTTCGTGGGTGATTGTTTTGCTAGTGGCCACGTCATACGGAAAAACAGGTTTCAATGGAACGTGATGGTTTATTCCGGTGTTTCCATAGTTTATGGAAAGCATCATTAGTCTTTTCCACGAAATTACCATCGGTTGCATGTACGTCTCGGAAATTTTTGGTCATGATACAAATTAACATGTCCATCTACGTCTTGATACAAATTTTTGGTCAGTCACACTTAAGTTCAAATTAGTCGGTAGGTACTCATAGTTGAAAAGGTAACGCACAACTCTCTTACTAACGATTTTACTTTTGATAAGTATACTTCCGATGATTCCAGTTCCTAAAAATCCAGAAAAATTCATACCTATGTACTGTAATTTTTACGTAACTTTTACTTTTATTTTTCTGCTGTCGTTATTTATTTGTTGTTCGTTTTCTCGTTCTGCGTGCGATATATCGGACGGGATACGGAGCAGGAACTTTCGACGCCGCTGAAGTTCAGGAACAAGGTTACGTTGAAGGGTGTGCTGTGTGACATTCCTGCACTCGTTATGAATACCAATCTATCTATACATGTTTGGCTAATCATCAGCCAACATTGATCTATCGCCTGTTTTTGCTCGCCGATAACCCGAGGGCCACTAGGAGCAAAGATCGACGCTGGCACTGTATTCTCTTTTTTTCTCGCTTGGTGTCTAGATAGGTCGTGGCGAGAGTCATCCTTGGGCACCATGTACAGAATGAATGTGATTCTCCTTCATCAATCACCCATTCGTCCCCAATTCGAAATCCAAGTCGCTGGTGGTGGCGGAGGCTTGGCCTTCGCGTCACGGCATGGCAGCATCCCATGGCCTGGTTCTGCTGCGTGCCCCCAGTCGGCTCCGTCTCCTATATGGATGGCAACGGGTACATATTCGTCCGGTATTACTCTCCTATATCCATACGACCATACCCATCAAACAAAAATGTACCGGTTAATTTACCTGTACCTGTGCACAGATACAACTTCTCCCCCGTACCCATTCCCATCGGGTTTTTTTATCACCCATTAGTAGTGTTTTAAAAGGCGCTAAGCGCTAGTCGGGTGGTGCCTCGGAGCCTAGCGCCTTGACCAACCCAGGTGGGCACCTAGGCGCCATAAGCGGCCATCTAGGCTGTTTTTTAAAACACTGTCTGTCGGGTTACTTATACCCACCAGTTGAGCCGCTATCCACTGAGGTCGGCCCGTCACCATCGTGTGTGAGTGTGCCGCCGCCTCCGTCTCTCACACGCAATTGGATGGAATGGGGGAGGTGCCGCCTAGGGTTAGGGAGGAATGGAGAAGGTGTGAGACCTAGACTCCTAGGGCTAGTTTTGGCATTTGAGGACACTCAAGTCGCCAACCAAGACTAAGAACTTTATTTTATATTTCTTTTAATGTCTTTCTGTTGCGTGTGCGTCGAGGCTCGTGCACGTCAAGTGCAGGTCTCTCTCTGGTAGGTTGGTCCCACTGAGCACTCGAGTCTCCGATCTTATCCTGTTCTGGGTCGTGTCGAGAGAGTTCGAGAGTGCCAACTTGTAAGCTCAAGCCCCATTGCAGCTTGGATTTTGGTATTGATGACAACAGGACGACAAGGCTAAGGACTTTTGGTTTTCTTAGTTTCTTTTACATTTCTTGCGTTTGTCGTCAACCCTGCTTCATCTGCTACAAGCTGCACCAACAACAAGGCTACAAGCACCAAGCAAAGAGCATGAGCCCGGAGCCTAAGAAAAGTCATTAGTTGAACCTTGAGCCTAAGCCAGGCCAAACCCCAAGTTAAGCCAAGGTTTTAGTTTCTTTTGCTCAAGTCCATTACCAAATGCCCTAGAGCCAAGTCTAGACCAAAGCCTAGTCATATGTCAAAGCCTTAGCTAAGTGCCTTTGGTCAAGTCTTGTGAGCCCAAAGTGCACTAGCATCAAAGCCATTTGGTCCTAGCCGGTTTAGTCTTGCACCAAAATAGTGTTCGGCTTAAGTGTTCTTGTGCTGAGTGTCAAAGCCTAAGTGGCAAATGTGCCTTTGTTTCAAAGTCATATGATCCAAGCTCTCCTCTATGTCCTCAGGTGTACTAAACCTAGAACAGTGCACAAAACATCCCCAAGAATCCCAGATCTGAGGCTAAGGAAGCTAGAAAAGAGAGAGAGCAGTTGCTCGGGTCAGGCCAGTGCCCTGTTACCGAGCGACCGGAAGCGTCCGGTCGAGCACCGGACCGTCCGGAGGGGTCGAAATCCAGAAGGGTTGCAACCAAGCGCCGAGTTGTACAAGCAGGGGACCGGACACGTCCGGTCGGCCACCGGACGCGTTCGGTGAAGTCGTGCTGCGCCAGATCCCAGTCCACTAGACGCGTCCGGTGAGCCTCCGAACGCGTCCGATGAATTCCAGATCAGATCTACCTACCACATCTCGCCCGTCCGTTTGAATTCCGAGCGATCCTGTGCATCCACGTTTCCAAGGGGAGTCTCAAAATAGGGGGTGAGCACGTGAGAGAGAGCCGAGAGAGAAGTTCATTTGATGCCTAAGCCTTACCAATTTTTCTAGTGCAATGCTGTGAAGTCTGAGAAACTTCAAGGGGGTAAATAGAAAAGCGAGTCTGCGGAGAACTAACCAAGGGCTTCTACGCGAATCCGCAAGGACGAAAAACTAAATTCGTATAGTACAGGGCTTATTTTGCAAAGAGAAAATCGCGAGGCCGGGGCAGGTGTACGGGTTGTGCCAGCGCGGCCCGATCTGACAGCCCTGGGCGAGGGGGCGACGTGGACAGGCTAAAAACCCTCGGAATGGTGGGCCTGTTTACGGGGAACTAGCAACTATCAGCGCACTTGCGCACGCTGGTCCAGTTCGATTGGTTATTTACATGAACTTGTTTTTTCGGTTTTTAGGTTTTGCTACATTATGGGTACTAAGCAGATGCGGGCATCATCAAAAAATCATGAATTCAGCTATCTCGGTCCTCTGAGCCACCTCTATTTGATCTTGCTTTGATTGCATGTAGAGGTACGGTATTTGGGCTGCTCAGATGGCGGCAACAAGAATCCCCTGCAAGCTGCAGGTAGGGCCAACATTAGTAAACAAAAAAACTATATTAGTAAAGTGTGCTCAATAATGAAATGTTAAAAAATACCATGTTCGATACCTGAAAAAAAACAAAGTCAAATAATAGATATAATTGAACAAACTGAAAAGGCATATATATAGATATCGACACGATAATTAAAGGACATGTCATAAATTTGCAACGATACAATACGTTCTTAGAATCTAGAAAAAAATGCAGTATCAAAGGTAAATGTAATCTTTACAAAAAAAAATAGAGAAGTTTTCCTAGAAAATATAACATCAGATCAGAATGTGGTTAAAGAATATGCAACTGATTAGCTTTTTTTCGAAGAGCCTAGCATACAGGACAAAGTTGGTACAAAGTTCTATGGCAACATCGATCATGTTGAATGCATGTGAAATAAAACATTTTTTTACCAGAATGGATTGTAGCACCTCTTGCTAAAAAAAAATACAAAGCAATAGCCCATGTGAAAACTCCGATAACATTTTGATGAAGCTTTGATTATGTATCATATTTATAAAGGTCATATTCCTCCACTCTATGCTCCCATGAAAGTATCTTTAGCATGAATGGCTTCAAAAATAGAACAAAGTTGCATCGAGAAAGTATTTACACCGGCTAGTAAAAATCAGAAATTAGTGAACCTGGACATAGAGAGTCATGTGCTTACCTGGTAAACATAGGTACATGGATCTAAACCCATGGAAACTTAAAAAAAAAAAAAGAGAACAACAAAGCCTGTTGATTTTAGAAGACAGCTGGAAGCCAAGGGAAGAGCAATATTTTTTTTTCTTAGGTCAATTGCATCTCAGATTCATGCATCCTTGTAGTAGTCTTCTTACATATTTTCTAATATAGATGTGACAATTCAAATTTGTATCTATTTAATATTCATAGCCAAAGCAAAAGTACTTAGCATTAGACTCTATCAACAGCGGATAGTTGATGTATGTATTAGACTCTATTAGACTTAGCATTAGACTCTATCAATAAGGATTAAAACATTACCCATTCATAAACTATTTCAGCATGAAGGATAAATAAGGATGGAAGGGCATGGCGCCGCCTTAGAACCTATCTTTTTCTTCATTCTTGTTTACAAAAAAAAAATAGGATAGTTGATGTAGAAACCCCATAATCTCATGTTACATGTGTCGGCTAGAAAATAGATCTTAGATTAGCAAGATTATGTAACCATGATGAGATATTATCTATTCAAACAGGGGAAGTCCCTTTATTAATCCATATTGAAATTCAACCAACGTAGCTAAGTGACTTAAGTCACTCATCCTGCATTTATGTGTAGAATCAAAGAAATTATATACTACAAACACTAAAAGTAAACCGGACAAAAGAGGTGAGCAAGTTCCTTAAATTCATGCTAGCCTTAGAGACATTAGGAAGGCAAACACTAATATGATTAATAATTGAAAGCATTCCGTATAGTTCAGGCAACACCAATTCTCAAACTACATAGAGTCGCAACGGTACATTAGTTCAATGAAACAATCATTTGACAGGAAATGCGAAAGCTAATTTCTCGATGTAGGTCTCTTCAGTGTAGACATGAATATTAATTTGACATGTAATGGTGCATATAGAACGGCCTACCATGTTGTTATAAGGCATTTCTTTATCCTATCAATCAGTTCACCATGGATTGAACTAATTTGCATATATCTTTAACTGTACCTACATGAGAACATTGCAACCGCAAGAAAGGGTGGCATCTCCTTCAACTGTACCTACATCAGCACATTATAGCACAAACAAAGGGTCAGGTGCACATCAATCCAAGAAAAGACAATAAACTGTTGTACGTTTCTTCTGCCATCACAAAATCGAGATTTCATTCGAGATGTTTGAAGTAAAATCGGTACCTTTAAAGAATGACACCATGTCGACCGATTTCAATTTGATGCACCTATGAGATCACATGGACTGCGACTAAAAGTGCTTGTAAATCCTATATATGTTGAATATGACAATTTGCACACGTCCAATTGTGATAAGTCAGTGCATCATCTATGGATTAAAAATCATGCAATCATGAGTTACTGGTTCAAAAGAGATATATTGGGCGAACAATTCAGACATGTGCAAGGAATAATAAGAAATATGGTTTTCCTACAGACCTATTTGTAGGCATGAATAATTAAGACTTCATCAGCTCTTGGCTGGCAATATAGCTTGGGTCATGTTCGTTCGAAGAAACCAAATGTTGGTGTAAAAAGAGTTTTTAATTTATTACTGGTTTTCGATAGCTTCTTCCTATTCGAACTGCAACAAAAAGCAATGTAGAAATAATAGATCTTTTTGTTAAAAATGTTTATACACAGTGATAATAAAATAAGGTTTCATAAACTTGATCAAATGTATAAGTTCTGTGGTACGGAGGAGCAGTTATGTGTTTGTACAAATTAAGTTTTATACTAAAATGTAGCATTTCCATGAGAATGCATTCGGCAAGGACCTATGGCACGTTGAGAAAATAAGTGGACACAGTGAACGTTGCTTTGTAGTATTTTTTTCCTTATAGAAAAATTAAGGAAAAGTACCTAGAATTCGGTTAGAAACAATCAGGAACATATATGAGATGCACTTTATTTGTCCTAAAAAATGGTTATGCACCCGTTAGAATTAAGACGCAAATAAGAACCTCACAGATTTTACTACATGAGGTAGGAAATAAAATGTGTTGAATTTGAAGTAAGGTAAGCAAGTGAGGTAGAAGGGATGTTTTCATATATATTATTATGAAGTGAAAATCTAGTATAAGAAGTAGACAATAAAATCAGTTAGCACTACCAAAATGATACTCATTGAGGGTGGGAGCACAGGTAAATATGTCTTCTTTGAAGTGGATAAATAACATCTCTCTGCTTTTGTGCTAGAATGGTAGATGTGTAAGATAGATCTAGGTTTCAATAAACTCTAGGAAATTCCTTTATCAATAACTTATAAAATAGTGCAAGTGCAGAAAATATGTATACGCCAAATGGATTAAAAAAAACTCTTATGTACTCAGAAGTTATTGGGGGGGCTCAATTCCTATATTTAGCTTCCTATAAATAATAATTGAATGGCCTCCGGGTTCTACCTTTTAAAACCTTGTAAACCATTGGGAAGAAATGTCTGCTCCATACAATAGATAGGGGACATTGGATTACAGAAATTGTGAGGAACTAATTAAATCGATTAGCCTATTTTTTTCAGTGCAGTTCCTTTTGTCAGGACCGTATACTATATGAAAAGTTGAACGAAGACATAGTTGCAGGTAGTCCTTTCACAGATAAGGTTCCAACGCAATGACATTATGGGGAAACATACAGGTATGGCATTACTATACCATCCATGGCAAACTATAGCTACTTGATTCTGCTAATTACCTTATCATAAACGACTTGATTTGCTGGGAGTGGCACCGATAGCTATCTATCAATGAACTGCACTTGACAGCCACCTGCAGAAAGAGCGCATCATTGCATGTGCAGGCAGCGAGTTCAGACTTCAGAAGGTGTTGTCGCAAGAAAAGTGCAATTAAACTTGGAGGAATCAATTAGCACAATTCATCATGTCTATTGGCGAAATGATGTACCTGCAGCGTGGCCGTCTGCTTAGACGCCGAAGCTCATGCTCGGCATTGGCTTGCTGCATCGGAACCTTCGCCCTCAGGTCCCCCAGCCCCTCCAGGAAGACACGGTTGCGGAAGGACGGGCGGAGGGGCAGCAGTAGCAGCGGGGACGTCCGCAGCAAGCAAATCCGGGCACCCCGAGGATGGACATCGCCGGATCCGGAGCCAGGGGTGGCGGCGTTGCTGGTGAAGCCGGGCGGCACCTAGGGTTATTGGTCGCGTCGGCGGATCCGGCTACGTAGATGTTGCCTTTCCTTCATCAGATCCGGCGACGGGAGGCGGCCGACGACGAAAAGCGGCGGCGGGAGGCAGGCAATCCGGCATTGAGCGAAGGCAAGCCCGAGAGGACGTGGATGGGAGGAGGGGGACGGCGCGGGGGTGAGGCAGCAACGGGAAGCAGTGCCGGGAGGATGGCGACGGCGGTCCACTTGGCCTGCGGCTGGGTGAGGAGGAGGTGCAGGGCCGGGAGGAGGGCGGCGGCGCGGGGGCTAGAGGGCGAGGAGGAGGACGAAGAGGAAGACGCGAGGCGGCGACGGAAAGGGAAAATTGGATTTTTGCCCCAAAGTTGCTTTGCCTTGTTATTTTTGTCCAAAGTTGCTTTGCCTTGGTATTTTTACCCTATGAGACTAGGTTGGGATAGTTTTACCCACATGGGGTTCCTAGAAAATTGCCACCGCCTCTTTGTTTCTCGGGATCCCTTGTTTATTCGTCTGTTGGTTTCTCCCGCCGCCGGTCTTCCAGCTCGCGCCGCCCTTCCCGCCGCCGGCAAGGGCCTTCCCGCCCGCCCTTCTTGCCGAGGGCCATGGCCGCGCCCTCCTCGCCTCTTGGGAGGGGCGTGGCTGCGCCGCCCTCCCTCTGCAGCCGGCCACGCCGCCCTCCCCTTTCCATCCGGCCGCGCTGCCCTCCCCGCCGCCAGCGAGCGCCATGGGAACGGCCTCCCCTCTGCTGCCGGCCGCAATTACGGTGCTGGGCCACCCGAGGTTCCTCGGCGACCTGGCCGCCGGCGGTGGCCACGGCGATCCGCGTGCACAAGCAGCTCTCCCTACTCTTTCCATCCCGAGCTTAGATTTGTGCCTCTGCCTCGTGCCATGTGCGGAGGAACCTGGCCGGGGTGGCTGCATCATAGATGTGCAATGCTGCCAAGATGGGGGCTTCTCCTTAGGGTTCTTGGTTAGGGTTAGGTGTGGATTGGAGCAATGCGGCGTCGCCAGCGAATGATTTGCGTTCGAATTGGTTCCTATGGTTGGCATTCGGCAGTTTTGGATGCAGTCATGGGTGTTTCGTTTTGGTTTTTCTTGCCACGTCTAACAATATTGGTTTTTTAATGTCGCGGTTTGTCTTGAGCTGCGCCTTACTAGTTTGGATTTGTTATTTGTTACTTTATCTGGAGTTGAAATCATCCTATGGTGTTTTCTCAGAAACATGAAACATCAGTATTAGTCTGCCGGCCGTCTCAAATGGCAATTTTCTAGGAAACCCCCCGTGGGTAAAACTATCCCAACCTAGTATCACAGGGCAAAAATACCAAGGCAGATGAACTTTGGACAAAAATACCAAGGCAGAGCAACTTTGGGGCAAAAATCCAATTTTCCCCGAAGTGTTTTGTTTGGAGCATGTGAGCTAGGCTTCTGTATTGAGTAGAGTGATATTTGTGTGTTGAGGGCACTATAAGCATAATGTGAGAAGGTTGGTATTGGAATAGTTTAAAGGGAAATTTCAATATATGCCATTAGAAAGTGACGGTTCTAAAATTTGTCACTACAAAACGACTTATTCGGCCCATGCCACTGCTAAGCGGTGATTCTTTGATATATACTGTTACGAGGAAATTTAGACCTGATTATCCCTAATCCTCCTTCTATTCCGTCTTCCACCTTAGCCCTCTCTATCTCTCTTTTTTCTTCCCATCTCTAGTGACGATCCACGCCGCCATTGAGCCCACGGGAACTCGCGTCGCAGCTACTGCCATTGAGCCCTTGCGGATCCCACGCCGCCCCCATGGACCCCGAGGGAACTCCCGCCTCCGCACTTGCGGATCCCGGGCCACTGCCATCATCATGGAGCCCGCAGGAGCTTGCGCCGCCGCTGCCACCACCACCATGGAGCCCGCGGGATCCCACACCGCTATCGTCGCCTGTGCAGATCCTGTGCTGTCGCAGCCATGGTCCCCACGGGAGATTGCGATGCCGCTCATGCGGGTCCCGCGTCATTGAACACCATGAGAGCAAGAGAGAGGGAGGGGAGCTCTCGCCACTGACAAGACCTCCATGAGAGGAAGAGAAAAGGAATGTGAAGGATTAGAGAGGAAGAAGATGGATCAGGGCAAGAATTAGGTTTTAGCAATGTAGTAAAGGCATATTATGAAAGAATGCGACTTTATAACGGCATATACCGAATAAGTCGTTTTGTAATGGCAAATTTCAGAAATCATTATTTTGTAATGGCATATATTGAATTTTTCCCAGTTTAAAAATATTTGTATCTGTTATTAGATATTGCCCTGTATCTTTAGGATCGTATCTAAGAAAAAAAATTGGTATTCCTATTGGAAACTAATCAAAACTTCTTTCCCCTTCCCATAAGGACATCACTAAGATGCTTAACATGGTTGACCTCTTCAACCAATTTGCTTGACGGACACTTAGTCCCAGTTGTTGGGAGCTGGTTTTACTAAATCGAAACTCTCTATGTTAACGGTATGAGTCCTAAGGATCAGTTCTTATCTCCATATATAGTTGAACAAAGACAAAGATGACATATCCTTACCAAAACTGAATTAACTAATAAAGTAAACACCGTTAGCTGAAACGACATGTCCCAAGAAAGAAACTTTACTTGACCAAAATTCACATTTGCTGAATTTTGCATATAACATGTCCTCACGCAGCTTCTCCAAAACCAAACAAAGATGTTTGGAATGCGCTTCTTAACTTTTTGAATATATGAGGATATCATCAATAAATGCCACCACAAAATTTGTCAAGGTACTCCATAAATACCTTGTTCATCAAACTCATGAAATCGCAGCTGCATTTTTCAAACCAAACATCATCACTATATATTCATATAATTCATATTGAGTAGTGAACACTGTCTTCGGTTTATCCTCCTCCCAGACCTTGATTTGGTGATAACTGGATCTCAAATCAATTTCTGAAAACACACGAGCTCCTTTCAACTAGTCAAATAGATCATCAATTCGAGGCAATGGATACTTATTTTTCATCATCATCTCATTTAGTGATCCGTAATCCACACATGCGCAATGAATTATCCTTCTTCTTCACAAATATAACCAGCGACCCTTATGGTGAAGAACTAGGTTGTATAAAACCTTTGTACCATAACTCTTTAATTTGTTTCTCTACTTCGGCCAATTGTTTAGTGGACATTCGATAAAGCCTCTGAGATATCGGGTAGTGCCTGGGCCTAAGTCTATGACAAACTCCACATCACGGTCAGGCGGCAGACCAGACAAATCTTTCAGGAACACGTCTGGGCACTCACAAACAATAGGAGCAAATGCTAAAGAAGGATTTTTAGAGCCGTTTCTCCACTTTTTAAATGATTTATGGTGCTAGAATTTCCCAAATGAACTCATCATACACAAATTCCTTCTTGGTGCCATTATTATTGGTTAGATGTACTGATCTCTTTGCACAGTCTATTTTTCCTTTGTGCTTAGCTAGCCAATTCATGCCTAGGATGACATCTAAGCCTTGCGATTCTATGAGGATGAGGTTTGCAAAGAATTCAACTTCATTGATCTTGATGGATACTTTTAGATAGAACTCATTAACGAGCATTTCTTTTTCGGGGAATTGCACTATGAGAGATTTTTAGTGGACGTATTTCTCAACCATGTTGTTCTACTGTACTATCCTTGATGAAAGAATGCGATGCTCCAAAATCAAATGAAAATGGTAACAAGGACAAAGTTAATTGGAAACTTACCCAGCACAACATTGGGCACGTTTGGAGCCTTCTCAGTAGTGATGTGGTTCACACGACCTCTCCCAAAGGTCTGGGGCATTCTAGGGTTCCCCGTGGCTGGTGAACGAGCTGGTGTACCTCCTTTGCTTGCCTTAGTTGTGTAAGTGCAAGTGACCTTGTATGATTTTGGTGATTGATGACAAACACATTTAATGACAATGTTTGGTTTAATGCTTATTTAATGACATACTTAAATATGCTTATTGCTATGAGACTATTATGTTTATTGTCAAGATTGCTTTAGTCTCATCATATTTAAAAAAAATCATATATGTCAAGTGGATAAGCTATTCATTATAAAAGGTACGTCTTATGCTAATCATTTCAATGAGACTAACACACTTGATTGTTTATCTTTCGTGGTCTCATTTATGCAAATAAAGGATTGCTAATTAAGGTATGCAACTCTTTTGTGTAAGCACATGCTATTGGTTGATTAGATTTATGCTCGTCATATCTTATCGTAATTATTTCAGCATAAATATATTATGAACATGTTGCTTGCTCTATAAGATCTTTTATATTGCCATGTATTAGTGACCATCTTAATCGATGCAATAGATAAACTTCACCGTGTTTAAATGGTGTTGTGCATGTAACCTTTTCATGAATATTCTCACATGCACTTAATTTAGTAAAGTTTAATCTAGATTGGTTCACAACTTCTCTCTTGATTCAAATATGAATTTGCATATGTGTATGTCATGAATATATTCTCATGTGCATTACTAAGTGAAGTTGTGATTATTAAATCATCTATCTAGTACATACAGATCAAACACATATTTATCATGATGCACTTAGTAGAGATTTTTCTTGCGACAAGTGTTTTCACTTGTGTTGTGTTTATTTACGTGAAACATTTGGACACTCAATCGCTCACGAATATTAAACTTATCCATATTTATTGAGCTTTTGGACTAATGTATTTCACGAGTATTTGGAAAGAATTAGGTCCTATGAGTTTGAGTGATGACCAATGTACGTTGAAGGATGATGGTTAAGTCGAGGTCAACAAGACGACGATGTCACCAAGAGTTGAGTACTAAGTCAAGGTCGATTTGATGGGATGATTATCAAGGAGGATGATCGAGCCAAAGTCGAATGGGACGAGAGTCCCATGAGGTGAATCAAATCAAGGTTGATAAGACAAAGATGTTATCAATATTTAGTAGATATCATCATGCACAATACATTAAGGGTGCTCAAGACTAACAGCATTGTTGAACCTCAAAATGAAGAAAGAAAACGGCAAGTGGTTTCTTTTAAAGCTTGTATGGCTTTATTTATAAGTTGAGTGTTAAGAATTGCCGTACTATTAAGAGGGATGTTACGTTGAATGGTTTAGATATGTTTCAGGTGCTCAAGTGATCAATCTTTGAGAGAGATCAAGAGAGAGGAGTGTTGGTGGTGTCGAAAAGTGAGAGATTTTAGTTTTTATGGCTTCCTTTATGGTTGCTGCTCCTATCCTTTGGGATTTGGGTAGTGAGACCTTGTGGGTTGTGTAGCCCTTGTTTTTAACTTTCCGTAGAGCCAAAGATCACCGAAATCGAAGTTCGAAGTCAAAAGCTATGTCCGTTTTCGTCATTGGCTGTGTGTTGCGTATCGGATTATCGGATATTTATATCGGACTATCCGAAATATTAGAGTATCCTATGCTTGGTCCGATTGACCCCTCCCTATCTCGCATAACTGAAAAATATCGGATATTTATATTGAACTATCCGATATGAATTTGACATTTTGGTGTTGTATCTTTTTTTAACTTCTCTAGAATCATTTTAGGATCTTAAAAATAGTCATTGCTTTATGTTTTTCTCATTTTCATATCGGACTATCCGATGTGTAATATCGGACTATCTGGTGTCTGTCAGTAACAAACGGCTAGTTTCTGGGTGAGGCTATTTATTGCCTCCCACTTCCCCATGAGCAAGGGGTTGTCTCACATACCATTTTTAGCAGAACTTTCAAGCAACCTAGAGCTTTTTGTCCTCTTCACTCTAGATCTAAGTGATCCACTTTGTGAGAAGAGTTGAAAAAGGGTGTGAGTGCTAAGTGAGAAGAAATCGATTTTTGAGCACTTGAGTTCATCTCCAAGTTTGTTCTTTGTGAGTTTTTGTTACTCTTGGAGTTTGAGGACTCCTAGACGGCTAAGAGTAGCCATCGATGCTTTGTGTGGTGAGCCGTGCAAGTTTGTGAAGACCGATTTCGTCTCTGAAAGAGAAGGAATCAAATAGTAAAACCGGGGGTCTTGATGCGACCTCAGTGAGGGAAAGGGTTGAAAGAGATCCAGGCTCAAGTGTGACCGAGCCTACAGGCTCAAGTGTGACCGAGCCTACCTCAACAAAGACGTAGCATCTCCTCAAGGATCTGAACTTGGGAACAAATCTTCGAGTCTCTACTTCACTCTTGGTTTCCCCTTACCCTTTAGCTTTATTTACTTTGATTTGTGTTTATACTTGTTGTTGGCTAGCACCATCGTGTGCTATTACTTTTTCTTGTGTCGTGGATTTGATTTTAGTGCAAGTTGTATCCTTGATTCGGGTGGGATTTTTAAAAACCCTAAATCTATAGATATCGGATAGTCTAATATAATATTAGATAGTCCGATTCATATCGGACTATCCGATATCAACATCGGAACATCCGATATCATTTTTCGCTGTGCTTTTAAAAAGGTTGAAAATTTGTAACGCCTATTCATCCTCTCTAGGCGACATCCTGATCCTTCAGGTTGGGTGTTTTTTTAGGGCAACTGCTAGCATAGTGACCCATCTAGTGGCAATGATAGCATTGGACGGAAAAAAATGTCAATGGGGGGTTCGGTAGCTGTTCGCTGATGTTCATACGAGGTGGCGATGCACCGGAACAGGGCACCTGATTTGAAGGTTTGGAATCAGTCTATGCAAAAGAACAATATTGAAATTGAACGGTGCGACGTCTGGAGGTGCTGAATTGCTGTTGAGCTTGACACTTCCTTTTTCTGGCCTCATTTAACTCACGCTGAGCTGCGTCCTAAAGCAAGGATTTGTCCACTATATTTTAGAAATTGTCCAAATTTAAGCACAAGAAGTGGAGCCTCAAGTGCTGGATATAACCCATTCATAAATCGACGAGGTTTATCAGTCTCCAACTTCACCACCTCTGATGCGTAGAGGAATAGCTAAGTGAACTTGTCCAGGTAATCCATAACTGACATGCTTCCCTGAGTTAACTTATGAAACTCTTCTCTTTTCAGTTCTAACTGGCCCTTTGGAATATGAGCATCGCGAAAAGCAACTTCAAACTCTCCCCAAGTGATATGATAGCATGTGGGTTGAGCTGAGCAGCACGTAATTAAATTCTTCCACCAGATAGCAGCAGTTCCAGTGAGCTAATGTGTTGCAAACATAACACTTTCTTGATCATCACAATTCGCCAAATATAACTTGTGTTCCACATCTCACATCCAATCATCTACACCTTGAGGGTCAGCTGATCCGTCATAATTAAATAGGCGGTCTGGTTCACTTAAACTCGCCCAGCTTTGATTGTGGTATAGCGGCTTGCTGAACAATAATAGGCTGCAGGTTGGCAATATGCTGAATAAGTGCTTGCACCGACTAAGCTTACATAGCCATGAACTGCTCCCAATTTGCAGGGGTGTAGGGACAGCGTTATAGGTGCGAGTGGAGCTTGACCACGTACACGACCTTGGTTCATCTAAGGGTAGATAGACCAGAGGGGTAAGCGGGGGAGTCATGTGACAAAAATAAAGGTTTTAAAATAAGTTCAATAAAATACAGATGTTTTTTTAAATTAATAGATCGCTCATTCATGACTGCTACTTAGTACGTGACCAGTGGTGTAAATAAAAGTCCACGAAACACGTCGCACACATGCTCTTAAATCACCCAGAAAATTTTCAGCACGTTTCTAAATCGTACTAACACATGCATACATGTTTTTTTTTAATAAATACCCATTTATCCAACATGATCACCTACAATTAAGCTATTTAAACCACTGAACGTCAAGTTCAGCGGTTCCACACCACAAGAATTATTTTCTCATAACTTGGTTTGCTTTGTTATTTTACATTACTGCATTTGTCTTATAGAAAGGTTTCAACGAAATTCATGGGAAAAAATAGTTGTGGCATAAATGTAACGCAACCGAGTACGTACATAGCTATATGAATCAAACATATTAATGACATTATTGTAGAACTTCATTTGATATTTTTTCAATTGGTAGCAAAGTATAGATATTTGGTGAAAAGAACATGGTGCGGTGCTACCCTACAAACAAAAAAAAAGTTCTTTAAGTTTGTAAGAGCATCTTCAAGACCCTCTATAATACTGTATCAGATAAAAAAGGGCTATTGAAAACCCGCTATAATACTGTATCATGGTGTAAATTGTTAAGAAATTTTAGAAAGATAGGTAGAGGAGATGCCAATAGTGTTTTAGATGGAAGATATATAGAGATTGTCGGTGATACTCTAATGTCTAAACTTCAAAATGGTTAATCGTAATGTCGCGGATGCCTATAATAAGCCCACAAGGGCAGCCCTCCTCTTATGTAGCCATGTAGGCCTACGAGAAGAGGCCTAAACAATGGAAGGCCTTCTTCACGGGCTCACGGCCCAGCCTAATCCAACCGGGCTGGCCAGTGGCCAGCGAGTAGCGACACGTCTCGCCTCGCGGCGCGCGAAAACCAGACCACCGCCAGGGCACCACCGGTCGCCGTTCTTCTCCCCCCTCCCTGAAACCTAATCGTCGCCGCCGCCGCCGCCGGCGGCCACCTCGGCCTCCCCTTTGTCTCCTCCAATCTTCCCCAAGACCCAGGCTTCTTCTTCTGCGGCTGCTGCTGCTGCTGCTTCCCCGGTGGTACCAAGTAATGCGGACCAGGAGCCAGCCCGGCCGCGAGGCCAAACCCCCGGCCCCCGGCTCGTCCGCCGCCTCCTCCTCCGGTGCCGCTTCTTCTTCCTCCGGTCCTCGCTACTGCTCCTCGCTGCTCCCCCTCCTCTGTTTTGATCGAAGTCCTTGCCCTTCGTCCTTGTGGCAGGGGGAGCGGCTGGCGGCGCGAATCGCCGGAGAGCTTCGCCCGCCGCGAAAGGGAAATCGCCCGCCAAGGTGAGGCTGACGGTGGGTGTCGCTCGAATCGATGGGATGTCAGTAAAGGCGCGAACTTTGGGGCGTCTGGATTGTGTCAGTCAGGCCGTGTATGGGATCAGTGATGTTATACGCCAATATTTCCTTTACAAGATTCGCATGGTTTCATCTCTGTGATATTTATGCCTGTCTTGGCAATTTCGGCTCTGAACTTATATCCTTTTATTTACCATGGTTGTTGAACATACATTGAGATTGAATTAGCTGAAGCTTCAAATTGATATTGATTAAAAAAGGCATGCCTTTATGTCCTCAAGTGCCTATGTTTTGCATGCCAAGTAATGCAATTGAATTCCAATCGAATTTTCTAAGAAAAATAGTCAAAATTTATAGCATTTCTGTTTTTTCTTCTGTGAAAAACTAACAAATGAGGGGGTATTGAATTTTTTATGGTTTAGTTTATAAGGTAGGAGGGGGATTGCGGCGTATGGATATGAAGATCTAATGATGCAAGGAAAATCTTACGTGCCCCTTAATGGGATTTCCTTATGTCGTTCTCTTCAGGTGGAAATGGAATCTTCATTGGGGAATAAATGCAAAAAAGTTAAGGTAAACAAAGATTGTAGTGCGGTTGCTGGTATGAAAAGATGCAGTGAGGGGAGCTGTGAAAAGAACAATTTGGAAGAACAGGAGGCGGGTGCAATTAGGGACAGTGATGCAGTTGACATGGTCTGGGAAGAGGGGCATGTCTCTGTGGTCGAATGCGAAGCAGGTTATTCCCATGAGCTTGGAGAGACAGTAACTGTTGAGTTCACTGATGTTCCCTCTTCCACTGAAAAGAAAAGTGCTAGGAGGCCTACTGCTGAAGAAAAGGTAGTTTCTCATGAGTAAGAAAAAATTTACTGTTTTTCACCTGGAATGGATGAGGGTAAACATGTGCTTTAACCCTTTAACCTGTTTCCACATGGAAGACTATTATCCTGTGACAAATTGCACTCTTGATTGTCACTGGCCTTACAATGTGGCTGACTGCTGAGGATTGCCAGGGGCCATCTTGTTTCCTGAGTATTATGTAATGCTCTGCAGTCTAGTCACAAGAATGCCTTGAACCATAGGTCCATATTTAAAAGGGATATCAGTTTCCATTCCTTTGGTCTGTACTTTTAAATAACTAGGACAATTTGAGTTTTTATTGATTATTTTTTATTTTCTGATTTATTCAGGAGTTGGCTGAACTTGTGCACAAGGTCCATTTGCTTTGCCTACTAGCAAGGGGTAGGGTAATTGACAAGGCTTGCAATGATCCTCTTATTCAGGTGCATTATATTGGTATTCATTTATACCATACTTTAAATCTCTCATTTTCCGAAATGATGAAATGTCATGAGGATTTATAGAAGTACAAATCTGATGTGTCTTCCATGCTAAACTGTATGATTGTTGTTTCAAATGTTATTTGCAGGCTTCAATTCTCTCTCTTTTACCTCACCAGTTACTGTGTGATGTTGTGGACACTCCAGCACTGAAGGCTAACAACCTACACAGTCTTGTGAGCTGGGTAATCTCTGTTGTATTTTTTTTATTGACTTGATATGTGAAGTTCATGAAACAATATATTTTACATGTTATTTTTCTAAATTTGCATTTACGGTGCATGCAGTTCCATCGTACTTTCTGTGTAATTGCAAAATCAGATGACAGCGGATCTTTTAAATCAAATTTGGCTTTGGCTCTTCAAAATCATCTGGGCACTGTTGAAGAGGTATCACGTCATATCCCTGAAGATTATGCTTACTGAAGAAATTAGCTGTCCTCATTTCAGCAAGCATTCTGTCTTTTCTGCCTTTTCTTCTAACAGATCTATGTAAACCTGAAAACTGAATGTCTTGCTCCAGATCTTTTTTTTTCCATGTGATTGGATATAAAATTCTCAATTAAGCTTTATCTTCTAAAGCCATACATCATTTCCCTTTGTAAAGCTGCCACATAATTGGTCTGCAATGCAGGTTTGTGCACTTTCGGTGGCACTGTTTAGGGCGCTCAACTTAACAGCCAGGTACGAATTTTACTGTGTAACTAGTTATGTGTAGCCATGTCATAATTGTTTGCATCAGCAAGCCATGCATCATTTTTCTGTCTTTCTAGTTCTAGTTGATTGCTGTTCGATTTTGTTTCTCAGAGTTGTTGGATAATGGAAGTAATCATTTCTTGTGATATGTATGCAGTGAAATCTGAATTTACTTTGAGCAAAAGCATTTCTTTTTTATTAAAAAATAGGTTCAACACAAATGAAATTAGGAATCAATACTTGCTTAAAATTTTCATTTTTGTAAATTTCTTTAGTTTGAATGTTTTAAATTTAGCTCTCTTCGAATTACCTTTAACATCTTCTGATCTTCCTCATTCCTATGAAAATTTTCATAAAGATCAAGCAGTTATCACTTGCGCTGCCATCTAGCCTATTAAGTTTTAAATAAACAGATGGAGGAAATGAGGGCTTACTACATTTTCATGCGTTTCTGTTTTATAACTTTTGATTCTCTTGTAGGTTTGTTACAAATCTGGATGTTGCTGGACTCAAGCCTGACACTAAAGTGATAATGACAACAAATCATGAGGCGCCTAGGCTTTGTACAACGACACTACCATCTAGCTCGTTTGTTGCAGGCCATAATGAATCTAATACCCATTCTCCTGTTCAGTCACAAGATAATATCAAAGATAGCATCAGTATGACTAAGCAGCGAGGCAATGCGGGAGACTTGAAACGCACATCAACCTGCAGGAGAGGTTTGTCCAAAAATTTGTCAAAGTGCAAGGCAGATCATGGAAGCAGTTGGTCACCAATGTCAAAAAATAAATTATCCAGCAGCCAATATGCCTCAACATCCAATAATACTGAAGTACCAAAACGAAAAGGGGATTTGGAATTTGAGTTGCAACTTGAAATGGCTCTTTCAGCCACTGCCGCCAAAATTGATGATAACAAGCTAGCTACTAAATCGAGTCAGTCAACTAGTAGTTTATTAGATTTTACTCCACCATTGAAGAAATTATGCCAAAATGCAGAAGTTTCATCCAATTCAGGCTCAATTTGGTCACGAAATGGTGCACCGTTATATTGGATTGAGGTATACTGTGGTGGGCAGGCACCATCAGGAAGATGGGTACATGTTGATGTTGTAAATAATATTGTTGATGGTGAACAAAAAGTAGAAGCTGCTTCTGCTGTTTGCCGGAAGCCTTTGAGATATGTCGTTGCCTTTGCTGGAAATGGTGCTAAGGATGTGACCAGAAGGTTTGCCTCTTTTACAATTCGTAAGTTTGTCATGTTCTTATGTCAAACATATACTAACATTATGACATCTTAGCTTATTTACTAAACCTTATTTTTGTCAACCGAATCAATCACAGCAGTATTACTGAATAGTAAAGATTATCTTCCCTAATGCACACAACTTATAATGCCAACCCAGTCTAAATTGAATGTCTTGGAGCACTGTATGATAATAATACCTACACGTGCTAAATTTCTGTGATTCTATGGTTTGCCCAACCCTAACTTGCTTAAGTAATTATATAAAAAGGTGAGGATGCATTCTTTGCTATGGAATTTCTTCAAAACTGCTATGAGAACTATCTTCTGCATTTCTCAGGTATTGCTTGCAATGGCATAAAATTGTTCAAGGAAGAGTGAATCCAGAATGGTGGAAGAATGTTTTGGCACCACTAGAGCGGCTCGAATTGTCAGCAACAAACGATTCTGAAGAAATGGAACTTCAAACCAGGGCTTTAACAGAGCCTCTTCCTACCAGTCAACAGGTACTGCCCTTGCTATTCCAAAAAAAAAGGTACTGCCTTTCCTGGGGATTGTATAACTTCATGATGCCCTTTCTTTCAAGATGTTATATTGGCTTTGCTTTGACCATATGTAATTACTTAGGCCTACAAAGACCATCACTTGTATGCTCTTGAGAAGTGGCTTCACAAGAACCAAGTTCTTCACCCCAAGGGACCAGTGCTTGGCTTCTGTAAAGCGCTTCCTGTTTATCCTAGATCATGTGTTCAAACACTGCAATCAAGACATGGATGGCTCCGGGAGGGACTGCAAGTCCGAGAAAATGAGTTGCCTGCAAAGGTTCATAACAGAAGCACAAACTTGTCATCTTCATTTTTTGTCTTCAATGGTGAAGCATTTTTTTTTTTCTATAGGTTGTGACACGTCCAAAAAGGATCTTCAATTCACAGTCTCTTCAATCCAATAATAACGAAGATGAACTTAAGCCAACCATGGAACTATATGGTAAATGGCAACTTGAACCACTGCAACTTCCTCATGCTGTAAATGGTATTGTGCCAAAGGTATGTTCCCTTCATTATGAGTATCACTTGCCATTTGGTAACCTCTAGTGCTTATTTTGTGTTGTTCCATACTGATTAACTGTAAGAATCTCTGCTAGAATGATCACGGCAAGTGCTTATTTTGCGTTGTTCCATACTGATTAACTGTTAAAATGTCTGCTAGAATGAGCGTGGGCAAGTTGATGTATGGTCAGAGAGGTGCCTTCCACCAGGCACAGTACACTTGAGGTTACCTAGATTAGTCCAGGTTGCAAGGAGACTCGGAATAGATTTTGCTCCTGCCATGGTTGGATTTGATTATCGAAGTGGCAGGTGCCTTCCAATTTTTGATGGAATTGTCGTCTGTGCTGAATTCAAAAATACTATATTGGAGGTATGTTTGAATGGAGGAGACTGAAAAAAATGTCTCATAAGTGGGCGCTCAGAAGCATTCTTATGTTCTTGTTTCACCATCATGATGTCATACAAAGATAACTCTACAATTGGTGTTAACTTTTACTTTTGTGTTTCCTGCTAGGCATACGCCGAAGAAGAGGAACAGAGACAAGCTGAGGAACAGCAGCAGGAGGAAGCTCATGCTCTCTCTAGGTGGTATCAGCTGCTCTCTTCCATTGTAACCAGGCAGAGGTTGAAGGACTCTTATGAAACACCTTCATCAGCGCATGGTCCTGAAGGACCATCCAAAGATGATAACCACCAGAAAAACACTTGCGGCAGCGGATTCTCTGTAGCTAAGACCCGCCTAGGAAGAATACAGAAAGATCAGATAACAAATCCTCCTTTTCCTGCTCGTGACCATGAACATGAGTTCCCGGAGGAAAACCAGAGCTTTGACGAAGAGACTTTTGTACGCACGAAACGCTGCCCATGTGGTTTTTCAATCCAAGTAGAGGAATTGTAGCATTTTGATACCAGAAATGCACTAACCAAACCGCTTAGCGTAGAATCTCTTCTTGGTCTATTTGAGACATCATAACGTTATGTACTGATACTGAAGTATGCAGATCCAACTTTGCAGTTTATGATTCTTATTTTTTGTATAGATACAGGGGAGAGCATCTATGAAACGGCCAGGTGCTGAATCTGATGATTGCATAAACTGAAATGCCATGTTGTCAACAATTGGCAGTCAAAATCATAAGGTCATCAAACTAAGAATGCACCGGACTATTGTTGAGCCTATAAGCTTATTGCTGAAAAAAGTTAAATTTCTCAGAGGAAATAAATTTTAAAGGACGCGAAGAAAGAAATTCGAATTCGAGTGTTCATCAGGGATATGAAGAAAGAGTATGCAACAAACATGAAGAGTGTATGAGCTTATGCCACATTGCCACTGCGGAATCCGCAGCCAAGAAAGAACATGCAAGTTGGAACAGTAACAAATGTCGATGCCACTCCAAACATTAACGGTTTCAGAATGAAGTCGAATCAAAGAGAAGGTCACGCCGACACGCTCCGACTGCCGTCCGTGCTGCTGAAATCGGCCTTCCGGCACGCGTCGTCGACGATGCGCTCGATCCTGGCCTCCACCTCGGCCATGGACGGCCGCTGGTCAGGGCGCTGCTCGGTGCACTCCATGCCGAGCTGCAGCAGCCGCATCATCTCGTCCTCCACGCGGGGCACGCCGGCGATGGCGCCGTCAAACACCTCCGACGTCCACTCCTCCTGCACCACCGACCGCACCCACCGCGGCAGGTCCACGCCGCCGCCGCCGTCCTCGCCGCCCTCCGCCGGCGGCCGCCCGCTGAGCATCTCCAGCACGACCACGCCGAAGCTGAACACATCGGCCTTCTGCGACGCCCCGCGCGCATCCGCCACCTCCGGCGCGCGGTACCCCGCCCCCCACTTCGCCGGCCCGGCGGTGCCGGAGAGCTGCGCGAGGCCGTAGTCGGCGACGAAGGCCCCGTCGCGCGCGGCGTTCACCACGAGGTTGGACGACTTGATGTTGCCGTGCGACGACTTGGCGCCGGCGCTGTGGATGAAGGCCACGCCGCGCGCCGCCGCCAGCGCGATGCGCGCGCGCGCCGAGAAATCGAGCTGCGAGCCGCCGCCGCCGCCGTGGAGGAGGGAGAAGAGGCTGCCCGCGCCGACGAAGTCGTAGACGAGGAGCTTCTCCTCCTTGCTGTAGAAGTAGGCGCGGAGGCGCGGGAGGGTGTGGTGGCGGAGGGCGGCGAGGGCGGCCACCCTGTCGCGGAACTCGCGCTCCGGGAGGCGCACCTCGCGGAGGCGCTTCACGGTGAGGACGGGCTCGCCGCCGTCGAGGGTCGCGCGGTACGTGGTGGCGATGGCGCCCTTGCCGATCACCTCCGCCGACGCCCGGAGCAGGGTGTCCAGGTCGTACGGCCTCTCCGGCGCGCTCCCCAGGAACACCAGCTTCTTCCCGTCGCTGGCCATCGCCGCCGCCGGCTGTAGCGGCGGCGAGTGCGACCGCTTCACCGCGTCCTTGTCCGTCCTCTCCACTGTCACCGTTATGGAATCCGTGCCCTCGTGCACGTCGGCCGCCGCCCTGGCGGACGCCGATTCGCCGGAGGCTGCCGCCAGGCGGCGGCGGCGGAAAGAGAGGACAAACCCCAAGGTGAGCACGACGATGAGCACGGCGACGGCGCCGATGACGATGCCAATGATCGCGTCACGGGACAGCTTGCCGGACTTCTTGTCTCCGGCCGGCGATTCGCAGGCGGCGAGGGGGCCGCCGCAGAGCGCCGTGCCGAGGAATGAGGTCGCCGGCATGCCGGCGAGCGACGCAGGGACGGGGCCTCCGAGCCGTCCATTGTACGATACGTTGAACTGCGTGATCCTCGGAAGGCTAAGTCCCGCGGGAAGGGTGCCGCTCAGGTCGTTGAGCTCGAGGTTCAGCGTGGCGAGGTTCGCCAATCTGTTGAACTCCGGCGAGACGCCGCCAGCGAGGCGGTTCCCTGAGAGGTCCACCTTTTTGAGCAACGCCAGAGAGAAGAAGCCCTCCGGTATCTCCCCGGAGAAGCGGTTCCCCGTGAGGAACAGCCACCGGAGCTCCGCGCAGCCGCCGATGTCGGCCGGGATCCCGCCGCGGAGGGCGTTGAGCCGGAGGGAGAGCGTCCGCAGGGCGGTGAGGTTGCCGACGGTGCCCGCCGGTATCTCGCCGGCGAGGCGCTTGCCGGGGAGCCGGAGTTCGGTGACGCGGAGGTCGCCGGACGGAGAAGAAGGGGAGCAGCCGACGCCGAGCCACCGGCCGCACGGCGACGGCGCGGACGGGTCCCACGGGAGGCTCCTCCCCACCGCGTCCCGCAGCGCGAGCAGCGCCGCGCGGTCGGCGGCCAGGTCCGCCGGCGCGGCGCGGACGGGAAGCACGGAGAGCAGCGCGACGGCGGCTAGCCGGAGGAGGCCCAGCGGCTGCCCGGTCACCGCCGGCGCGGGGCGCCGGGACGCCATGCAAAGAGCCAGTACGCGGCTAGCGTAGCCTAAACTAAATGCCTTAGGAGGAAACTATGCTGGGCATTGGACGGCTGATTGTGATTGGGTAATCAGCTATAAATATGTGTCGCCGCGGCTGCGTGTGATATGGATCTCTGCCTTCTATGCCCGAACCGACGGTCGTGATCTAACCATCCATGATGGAATCGACCTCCATCCCTGCCTCATTTAGCTCTGAATTTTGATCGCACCGTCCATAGTAACTTATGATCAATTCCCATCCATGATTGATCCCTCCCTCATTTAGCTTTAATCCTTGGCTACATATGACCAAATCGATGTCGACGAGCCTAGTATACCTATCCTGGATCAAATCAACATGTATCCATTCCTTCCTCGTCTAGCTCCGATCATCCATGTGCCCAAATCGACGTCTAGCCTAGGTCATCATCTGACCCATCCATGATCGAATTAATCACCATCCATCCCTTCCTTGTTTATCTTTGATCTAGAGTTCCACGTTTCAACCCGATTTGCCGGGTCTCCACCCAACCCGACCCAGGTCGGGTCATGTTTTCTCTCTTTTTTTTACTCACCGGGACAAAGGGTCGGATCGGGGGCACTGGTTGAGGTAGATCGGGTTCAGATTTCTCTTATACTTGCCCCGACCCGACCCGGGTACCTTATACAACCAGCAGGCAACAGTTCATATCCATTGGATTGGCATACAACGGTGTGAAATCATCCACTAACCATAGACACCCATTACTAATACTTATTTATTAGTTGAATGATTTAGCCAGTAGCCTAATAATGCAATCTATACAATTTTGGTATATGATAGTATGAGTGATGCATATATTTGAATTTTCCATGTTACTGAAATGGGTATGTCTAAATTTTCATTGTGTTGAATGCTTATCTCTTAATATTAAGGCCATGTTTTTATTTTTGGATGTGCTTGCCTACCTGCTGGTTGCTACCTTATTGAACCCGGTCGCCTTGGTGCTTTGTTGGTGCACCGGTGGGACGGGACAATTAAAATAAATTGCATACTCGTCAACGAGTTGGGGCGGAGCGGGTCGGGTCGGTGCATTGGGACAGACAGGGCAGGACGGATCAAGGTCTGACCCGTCCCCGCCCCTCCTCATCTCAAATTCTACTTTGATCCTATACCGCCCATGCCTAAACCAATGTCCAACCCTGCCACACTTAGCTCCTGATCCAGCGGCTCATATCTAAATCCAACCCTAAGTCACTAAGAGAATCTTTAATGATGCTTCTATCCAAATATTGTAACAAGTCTTAAACAATGTCAACCGTTCATGCCCAAACCAACATCCAACCTTACCTCACTTAGCCTCATGATCTCTAGCCATCCATACATGAGTACATGTATGCCCCAATCATACGGGTGTTTGTGAAGCCTAGATATATAGCTACTCCCTTTCTTTTTACTACATTTGTTTATGGCTCGGAAAAATACGTTTCACAATGTTTGTTCATTGAGAATATTCATAGCATAGTTATTATGATATTTTATACCTTACATACAATTAAATGTTTGAAAAGAAGAAAAATAGTTGTAACATACTATTAAATATATGAACGGTCTTTGCACATTATTTTTTTTTGAAAAATTGATCAGTGTGTATGATGTGCTATAGATAAACATGTAGCGAAACGGAGGGAGTAACATTTTTTCCATGTGGAGGTACAGAATATGCGACGGAAAGCACATTGCAATATATACGGCATTCCCATGCGCACGTACAACGTTGATCTGTATGGATCGATCGATCGACCGCGATTGTTCCTTCCATATTTCGGCTTGATTCGGTTTCCATTTGCGATATGAATACGATGGATGGGAGCTGGAGACAGCTGATCGGCCGAGCAGCAAGCTAGCTAGCCAGCGTCGTTTATTTTTACACTAGCTAGCGACGGCAGGAAGGAGGAGGGAACAGCATGCGATGCGATGGTGGTGCATCGTGATCGACGTCGACGTCGACCGGCCGGGCGAGGTGATAGAACTGAAGCCCGAGGCTTGGACGCATGCGCTGCGGCGCGGGCGGCGGCGGCCGGCGCGTGTGCTCGCGTACTAGCTTGGGTGCCGCCTCGCACTCTCCTCCTCGTGCGCCTCGACCCGACCGCGTAAACAGGGGGGCGCTGCTGATGTTGGCGTTGGCCTGTGGATGGAGCGAGCGACGGCAGTACGTCTGATGTAAGATCGAAAGCGAGGCGCCGCGCAGTGCATGGCGTGGCGTCAGGGTGGATCCCTCCCTCGTGGCAATTAGTGTCGATTTATCTTATTTTACCTATCTACTTATTTAATTTAACGTATATTTTTTAGATAGTCTTGAGAATCTGATCCACTTCGTTCAACTTATGTTTTAGAGTTTTTATACAGTTTTTTTGAGATAAAAAACAGTATTTAAAAAAAATTCCTACGTTTTTCCACATGAAAGTCAACTCAAGGATGAGAAAAAACAGTGTGTCAACACCATTCAAGATGGGGATAGGCCGCTGACCACAAATGAGGAGACACTAGGTTTTCCTTGACTTCTACCATGGACTCTTAGGAACAAAGATACAGCGTGAGTTTTCTCTGGGGCGGCAGGTCCTTGGTGTGCCTAGCCATGATCTCACAAGTTTAGATGTTCCTTTTGGTGAAGATGAGGTTAAAAGAGCGGTGTGGGATCTACCCAATGACAGAGCGCCAAGGCCTGATGATTTTATTGGAATTTTCTACCAGCCTTATTGGGAGATTATAAAAAGGGATGTCATGCAGGCCTTCTATCAGCTCCACAGGTGCAATGGCAGTCAGTTCAACCTCCTCAACACAACATACATTGTTCTCATGAGGAAAAAGTAGGATGTTGCGACCACTAAAGATCATAGGCCTATCAGTATATATATCTCCCATAGTTTTGGAAAGCTTTTTAGCAAAGTTCTTACTAACGGACTTGCACCTCTTTATGGATGGCCTTGTCTCCTCTTCTCAAAGCGTATTCGTGCGAAATAGATGCATACAGGATATTTACTTGAGTGCATCCAATGCTGTCAAGGATCTGCATCACCGAAAGAGGAAGAGTTGATTTCGCAAAGGCCTTCGATTCCGTTAGCTAGGAGTATCTGCTTGAACTTCTCGCTCACTTGGGTTTTGGCAATGCTTGGAGGGACCGAATATCTTTGCTTCTAATGTCTTCCTCCTCTAGAATTTTCATCAATGGCAGCTTGGGAGGCACGTTCAAGCATAGGAGGGCCCTTCGGCAGGGGGATCCATCGTCACCGCTGCTCTTCATCCTGGCTCTTAAACTACTGCAAAAAAATTTCAATAGGGCAAAGCAGGATGGTATTCTTGGCAGCCTAGGGCCGTTTGTTGACAACATGCAGCTCTCTCTTTACACAGATGATGTGGCGGTTTTCCTCAATCCTACTCCTCAGGACATGAGATCCCTTGAGCTAATTCTTCATATTTTTGGGCAGGCTTCAGAGCTCAAGGTGAACTTGGAGAAGTGTTAAATTTACCCAATTAGGTGTGACCAAAGCTTGATCCAGTAAGTGATAGGTGACTCGAGTATTCAGCTCAAGCACTTTCCTGCTACCTACCTTGGGCTCCCGATAAGGCCATCTAGTAGGCTTATTAAAAGTGACTTCTTTTTGACAAAATTGGGAGAATATTATCTGGTTGGAAGGGCAAATTCCTTTCTCGATCAGCTCACCTGGTTCTCATCAATTCAGTTGTCACAGCCCAAGATGTGTACCCCCTTGTTAGTCTGAAGCTCAGTAAATGGGTTGCCCGAAGAATTGATAAGCTCCATCATGCCTTCCTCTGGAAAGGTGACCCGAATGGTGGCCATGTTGCATCTTTGGTCAGTTGGAAGAAGGTTTGTAGACCAAAGAGGCTGGGATGACTTCGAATAAAGAATTTGGAAATGTTTGTCAGGTCCCTCAGGCTTAGATGGCTTTGGATGGCCTGGGATGATCCATCCAAGCCTTGGTTTGGCACCGAACTGTCCTGCGACAATATCGATCGCAACATGTCCAACACTTCGGTCATTATCTTGGTGGACAATGTGGAGCGTTGTCATTTATAGTACGATCGATGGCTAAACAATAGAGCGTCATGTGAGATATTTCCGCTTTGCTTCTCCAAAGCAGTAAGAAAGGGTTACACTGTCAAAGAGGGACTGAATAATGGACGCTCGATCAGGTCACTCAAACAACTTGACAAATTTGAAGAGCTTGTGCAATATTGTGCTTTATGGCAGCAGGTCCACTCCTTCTCACTTGTCCCTGGTTGTGCTGACTCCTGTACCCAGAGATGGACGTCTAATGGGAGATATAGCTCCTTCTCAGCTTACAACGCCCAGTTCATAGGTGTGGTCCCATATGCCCGTTTCACTGCAAATTGGATGGCACGTGCTAAACTGAAATGCAAATTTTTCCTTTGGGTTGCTCTTCAACACAAGATCTTGATAGCTGATAATCTCATGTGGAGGGGGTGGCCCAACTCTTGCTATTATCCCCTCTGTGCCACTGATGTGGAGACAACTCATCACCTCTTCCTCCTGCCCGTTCACATGCCTCATATGGAGGACTATCTTGCATGAACGAAATTGCTCTCAGTTTTATGTTCAGCAGGAGCAAAAGTTGAGTGTGGGTGATTGGTGGCTCCCAACAAGAAAGGTGTTCCCCAAGTGTTCCAGGCGCCGTTTTGATGGTCTTGTGTTGTACGTGTATTGAAATGTTTGGAAGGAGTGCAATAGGATAATTTTCCAACTTCGCCACCGCAGACCAAATTGTCCAACTCATTAAGATTGATCTCCTAAACAGGGAGGCGGCGTTCGGCTCTAATGACCATGACTAGTTAGCTATGGTGTCAAGTGAGCCTTGATGTTTGGCTATCGTCTTTGTCTTTGTATTTTTGTTCTTGTTTTTGCTTTTTCTGTAACTTTTGTTGTATTGTTATATTTTTTTAACTTTCTCCCACTTAATTGAATCGTATAGAGCATATGCCTTTCGTTCAGAAAATATATATTTTTGAAAATTAATTTGAATGAAGATAAACAAATAAAGCGATAAGTCAAATAAATCATATAAGCTAACAAGTACGGCCTGCCTTAGGCCCTGTTTGAATACTTTAGCTCTAAAGTTTAGCCATGGCTAAACTTTAGCTGGCTAAACTTTGGCCCATTAACTATTAGCTAGGTAGTGTTTGGATTCTAGTGGCTAAAGTTTAGTTGGTTTGTTGATTTGTCAAGAGTACCATTGCTTTGTTAATTTGGCTGGACTATTCAGCGACATAAAACAGGGGCACAAATGTCTTTTCACGAATCTGATGAAAAATTAGCCCACTTTAGCACAGATTTGTGGACTAATGGACTAGTTGTTAGCCCATGGATGGGCTAAAAATTAGCCTCTCAATTAGCTAGGCTGTTTGGATGTCTAGGGGCTAAAGTTTAGTGGCTAACAATTAGCCCTTGCAATCCAAACAGGGCCTTACTCTTGAGGGAGGATTCGAAGGTTGCACCGGCGTAATCAGCGCCACCTAAGCAGACGCCTCGACCTACAAGGAATAATTAGATAGTCCATGCGTGAGTGCGTGACCTCTCGTAAATGTTTGAACCATCAAAAAAAGTTTCCTTTTTACGGGTTTCATCAAATTAATGCCTATGTAGCCCAACGGTTGTGCATTCAAATTAATGCCTACGTAGCACATTTTTTTCTTATTTCTTTCGAAAACGCTGGGACCTGATGTCCGGTGCGCCGGACTCGGGCACGCAGCGCGCGCGAACGCGTTCGCATGCAAGGTGGGTACCATATCATTTTTTTTTCTTTTTATGGCTATAAATTTTGACTGGGTGCTCTAATCCACCAACCGTTTGCATCAACGCGTCGTATTTTTACGAACAAAACAAGACATACATTGCTATATAAATTTTGAGCGGGTTTTCTCAAACTTCAATCTTGACTAATGAAACTTTGGGTTTCGCCTATTAAAACTTGGGTTTCATACTTGTTAAACTTTGCCGAACTGTCAAGTTTCATCAGGTTTCATCTAAGTTTTTTCAAGTTTCATCAGGTTTCATACAAGTTTCTTCAAGTTTCATCGGGTTAATCCAAGTCTCATGAAGTTTTCACAAGTTTCATCCAAGTTTCATCAGGTTACATCAAAATTTCATCCAAGTTTCATCATATTTCATTAGCACACGGCCAAGTTTCATCAACACACGGCTAAGTTTCGCCAGTATACGTGTAAGTTTCATAAGTGCACTCTCATAGGTTCACATCAAACAAATGAAAAAGTGAAAAAAAAAATCAAAAAATTTAAAAAGTATTTTAAATGGGTTGCTCTCGATTTAGAAGAACTATGAAATTTATTCCATGCATGGTGAACACTGTTTGAATTTTACACAAAAATTGGAAGTTTTAATTGAAAAATGATCAACTGCATGTCCACATCCAGCCAACGCTGGGCATGCACATCTAGCCAACGACGAGCGGGCGCGCTGGCTGATTGGACGGACGGCGCTGCTCCAGCGCGCGCGAGTTCGGACGGATGTCCGACGCCTGACGCTCGCCTTCTATTTCTTTTGTTTGAAGTTCAAAATTAAATTTATTTGTCTGAAAAATACAGAACATATGTCCTAAATGGCGGGGTACAAATTTCCTATCATGGATTAATTCCGGAGGTCATTAGGGTATCAAATGTATCGATCCCTTCAAACACGACGGTCGACTGCCACCATTATCACTTCTGTTCTTGTATGTACACGTCACCACTCCCTCTCTTATTTTTTTTTAAAAATCATTTTAACAAATACATGTGTTAAAGCCCCTCCCCTGTTTCCTCTCTATTCTTCCGTCTCCTCAGCACCACGGCTTAGCGCCTCAACCACTGAGCGAGCAAGCATCATGCTTGTGCCATGATCAGGGGTGTGCAATAGCAAGCAGAGGTGGTCGTCTATGGTAGGTAGCGGAGGCACTATATTTTCTTTTCTTTCTTAAAGTTATAAAAATTCAGATTTTATTTCAAATTCCTGTGAACTCAAACTATTCTTGTAGATTGTTAAATCGTTTATTTGTGAAGTCAATTCCCTAGAAAGCCTGTGAAGCAACCAATGGGAGCACCTCAGTATACGATCGCGCACAGTAACTGTGAGTGATCTAAAAAAATACTGAGGTTCATAGGGTATCAAAGCGGCATGCATATATCCCTCACAACACCGCAGTCGACTGCCACCATCAAACAAGACTCTGAATTTCTATATCCATATGCACATCACCACTGCCTCCTTCATGCTCTTTTTTAATAAAGAAAAAAGACTTTTTGTTTCAATAAATACATATGTTAAGGCCATTCCCAATGCTAGGACCAAATCCTAGCCCCATCTTCTATTGATCACAACCTCTTTCCAATATTCATCTATGTTTTCCTCTCTTATATCTTATTCTCTAGAATATTTAGGACAAATAACAGTGTTTGAGACATCTCACCAATAAGTATGTCCAAGGACCCCTCTTATTTCCTATCTGGAATCTCCTCGCACAGAGCCACCACCTCCCTAGCCAATCTCACCATTAAGTATGCCCAAGGATCTCTCCCATTTTCTCTCTATTCCTCACTCTCCTCGCGCAGAGCCACCACCTCCCTGGCAAACCTAAGGGCCTTAGCTACCGAGCACCAAGCTCGTGCCATGGTCAAGGGTATGGCAAAGCAAGAGGTGGTTCAATGGTGGGTAGCAGTGGCTCTATATTTTCTTTTTTGTTTAAAGTTTACAATTTTTATTTGAAACTCTTTATCTGAAAAATTTAGAATATTCGCCCTAACTAGCAAGGCAAATGTTTTCATGATAGAATCTGGAGGTCCATATGATATCCATAAAAACACCATGGTCGACCGCCACCATTAAATATCACTCTAAGATTCACATATACACATCACCGCTCCCATTCTCTTTCTTTTTTAAAAAAAACTTTTTGATTCAACAATTACATGTGTTACGGCCCCCTCCCATTTCCTCTCTATTCCTCCCTCCCCTAATGTAGGGCCACCACCTCCCTAGCCAAATCTTAGTGCCTCAGTCACCAAGAACCATGCTTGTGCCATGGTCAAGGGTGAGACATAGCAATAAGAGGTGGTCATTTGGTTGTCGGTAGTATATGTGCCGCAATCGGGCCAAGGAAGGCAGCGAAACAACACGAGGAGAGGAGAGGTAGGAAGAGAGAAAGAGACATGATAATGACAATGACAATGACATGGACACAAAAATTTAAATAAAGGGATGTTTTTTTTTAAAAAAAAGACATGAGAGAGATGGGGCGCACACGTATGGATCTAAAAGCAAGATCTAACTGTGGTGTCGATAGTGCCTAGAGGGGCATATACTAAAGGGGAACTAGTACACTATATTATAATATTGATAAGATATTCATACGCTATTCATAAGGCATGATATTCATAAGATACCTTGTATATTATATTGTTTACCCTACCATGATTACATTGAATATCATGCTATGATTGCCTTGATATTCATACCCCTTTGAGTGCCACACTAAATTGAGTCTGCAGTCTTATGTAAAACATGCTCACCCATAGCACAACACAGAGGGTGTGGGTTTCCAACAACGTGGTTTGTGGAGGATGCACCCTTGGATACAACCCCAACCTGAGGTATAGGCAGGGAGACATCATCACTGATGTGGTCTAGATCATTCCCATGCTAAGCCCGGAACCAGGAACAATGATCCACAATGGGAAGGCCAAATCCTAGATAACATGAAGGGCATATGAAGAAGGACGTGTTTGGGTTAATTTTGGGTGTTGGCCGAGTCTGGAAGCCTGATGATGGAACTAAAATACATTCACACTTCTTGATTTTCTTATGATGCTTTCTGAAAATGGTTAAGTATATGATTTCCATTACTATTACATTTCAAAATTAGCTTCTGGCAAACAAAAGAGTGCAAAATCTCCTTGTGCCTCTTATCACTCTATGAATTAGGAGAGTATTAAACTCACAAGTGTAGTTTCACTTACCCTCACACTTACTCACTCTTTTGGATGGAACTAAAGTTAAGAAAGGCCTATACAAGTGCCATAAAGATAGAGACATATAGTATTGACAGCTAGGATCAGATGTCGGGTCCCTCGGATGCATAGCCACCGGCTTACTTTCATGATTATCAAGCTTCCGCGTGTTCCGTCGAAACTTTGAAGGCCTTTGGTTAATGAGCTTATTTGGCATGTTTGGCCGTGTTGTAAGCTTAATGGTCTTGGCCTAACCCACATATTTATAATAATGTTATGAACTTTTCCTACATAAAATGAGCTGGCCATGTATTGTGAGCGCCAGCGTATTGGTCCAGAAGAGATAGCGTAGTTTTATAGGAGGGCATCAAATTATTACCTCCTTTTCATGATATTTGAATTGTTCTATATATCTTTTTACTTTTAGTGAAAGAGTAAAACAGTTTTTTACATATTTTCTCTCAACCATTAAAAGTAATATTTTATCCATAGAGAATACTCTCGATTGTTTTCTCTTTTTAAGGAACGGAATAGAATTAGACAAAATTATGTGTAATTTGGGTGAAGATTAAAACTAAAATTGAGGTCGTTCTTGAGGCAGAAAAAAAATCGAATCATATATTATCCCCTCAAGAAGCTTGTCAATTAGCCCTAAAATAGCCGTGTTCTTTTCGTTTGAATTAAAATTAAAAGATAATGATGAAAATGTACTTTTATTTTTTTACAAGCCAACAATGTAGTACTTTTTAGCCAATTTTTATTGGATTTTAAATGATGAGTCCCTAAAACAATTTTTTATCATATTTTTTTAGACTGCTCAAGGTCAGGTCTTTCTCAAAGAGTCATAACTTTTTAAAATTAAACTTTCACTACTTTCACCTGAAAATAAAAAGGACTAATATGTGGTCTCCGTGAAGGAAGAGAACTGAGCTTGGGCTCTAGGGCCTTGTTCTTTTCAGCGTATCGTACCGTTGCGTATTACTGTAGCAAATTTTGTTATTTTTATGTAGGCTATGTGTTGCGATAATTTCTAACGATTTTTCGTGAATTTTATTATTCCTTCCAAAGATTCTAAAACTATTTTTAATTATTTTTTATAATCTTTAGACCTCATTTCGAGGGCTATCAAATTTGCTACAGTAATACGCCAACGCAACGATACGCTCAAAAGAACGCAGCCTGGACAAAGAACTGCAAACAGTCTTTGAGCCCAATTTCTCATACAAAATGTGGTAGAAAGGAATATGGAATTGCACGATATAACGGACTTAATAAGTTGTTAACTCGAAATAAATATAATATTATTGTGAGTTAGGAAGATACAAGCAAGCTTTTTCTTTAGGCCTCTTGTTATGTTACTGAATCTACCTAGCAACAGAGCTTTCGTGTCGGACGTAATATCCGAAAGAGTAAAATGCATGGGCAGTCTCTAAACTATTAGTCGATTCTCATCCAGGTACCCAATCTATCAAACTACAGTTTTGTGTCTAATATTTTTAAGTGGGTTCATCCTGGTCCAAAACTGCCATGTGATAGCCCTAGAGTTGACGTGGCGCTGACATGGTCGTCCATGTCACATAAATTACTTTAAAAATTTAGAAAGATCAGAAATCATAAAAAATATTGGAAAAAGTAGCACTTGAGGAATTAAAGGCGGCCACACTGTCTTTATGTTTCTTTTTAATTTGATCATTATTTTTTCATATGTTCATGCTTTTTTTTCATGATTTTCCATTTTTTTATTTCTCTTTTTTTAATGATTTCCCGTATTTTTTTTTTAATGATTTCCCGTATTTTTATTATTCTTTTGATATTTTATATATGTTTTTAATGATTTTTCTTTTTTCTTTTTATGATTTTTAAAATAATTTGCCCACATTTTAATTTTTTTCATTTTTTAATGATTTTAAAATGATTTCCATGTTTTTTTATTTTTTTAATGGTTTTCCCCTTTTTAAAACTATTTTACACGACATGTCAGCGCCACGTCAACTCTAGAGTTATCACGTGGCAAGTTTGGACTTGAGCGGACCCAACTAAAAAGATTAGGGACCCAAAACTAGAGTTTCATAGATTGGGGACCTAGATAAAAATTGACTAATAGTTTAGGGACCGCTCGTGTATTTTACTCTATCCAAAATTATCACGTATGATCAAATAGAGAGATCCGATGGCACTGGCATGGAACACATCCTCTGAAAAATCGTCTGCCTTGGCTGCTGTATATATGCAATTATGCATGCATGTCTTGCTGCCTCCTGTTGATTGTACTCAAGGCAAATAATGGAATGGCACTCTTTGGAGTGGTACAAGATGGATGTGTTCTGCCTTCAACTGCCTTCATTGAAAATCGTGGGATGGACGATATAGAACAATGGACAAACACCGGTTCTCGTTAGCTTAGCCACTACTCGAGTGATCTAAATAAAATATTACATCAGTATTCAGGAGTACATCAGTATTGATATGTTATGATTTTGAAAATTATCACCTGATCCCTGCCTCACCATTCAATAAACTGAGCACGAGGGGAAGTTTCTGAAAAACTTTCTATTAAGCTAAGTGGTACAGTTATGTTTCTTCCTGTGATAACAAGGTTAAACGTTACTGCTTACATTACTAAACCATTTTGGCTCATAAATATTCTCCTTTTGTATGAGGAGCTGAAACAATCTGTGGTTAGATTATATCGTGGTTGGAGGCTGGGGATTTATATGGCCAAGTTGGCTCTCAAACCTCCAACATATGAGATTTATCATTTAGAATCGGCCCAGATCCTTCCCACAGTTCCCACAGTTCGTTCCTCAACCATGACATGTACATGACAGGCCCCAGCGTCGATGGGACCTGAAATCATAAGACTCTGTCAGAAAGCGGATCATGCATACTGTCAGGATGATATTGAAGCTGACTCAACTCTGACTCCAGCTAGGCAATATGTGTGGCCAAGGTAGGAAAACATAACTCAGTAAATATGAAATGGTAGCAATATCTGAAAACCTGACTGTATCACCAAAGGACACCTACCAGGTAGAGAAGAGCAGGCTGGGGAGACTGAGACAAGATACCAGCAGCCAATGCAGATACCAACCCAATACCATACCCTATTATCGCATACCATACATATTTCTGCCGTTTCGAAGGAGATGTGTCTGATGGAGCAGCCACATCTTTGATCTTCTGATGATCGAAAGAGAGTACAAGAGCAAGAAGCATCCCTGGAATAGCCTGCAGAAGTCACAGCAAACATGTATAGAACCAATTAAATTAAAATTACAAGAAGACACAGAACAGTCAATAGAAGCATGTGGCAAAGTTTACGAGTAAGCTGTCATATTTCAACAAGAAGAATATCTCTGAGACTTTTTGTCTTGCAGTTGCAGCTTCATGCGAAGATTATTTTGCAAATAAATCAACAAATACGAGTGAATATAATGTCTATGATAGACTGATGTAATGATGCAAACTTCAACAATGCGATACATTAACTACATGGTGACAGGAATCTGGCAGTAATGTACTTCTACACATTTTTAGAATACAAAACTGTTGGACCAGACACAGTTTTCCAATAATATTATGTCAGAAACAATGCATGCCATATGTTAATTTGCTTGGTTCTAACTCTGGGCTAAGAGCATTTAATAGCAAAACTGTCAAACACTGGCGCAAAGCTCTAAAAGTACATTTTCGCCAGCAAGGTATAGTATTTCTGTATCTGTACAATGCATGGATATCAATAAAAAAACAATTTAGGATCAAGCTGATCAAAGAAAAGTTTATATTTAGTTTCCTGCATGACCAAATATGGCTTGTGACAAGTGAAAAAGAAAGTGATAAACTCAATCTCACTCCAAAAAGATTGGATTTCTACAAGGCTATTACTCTTAACATTCAGGAGGGATTCTCCATCTCATCCCTATATCATCGGTTCCATCTAGCCTAAACAATGTGTACATAATCAACAATCCATATGTGATCTGGCAATTAACATTCTTCGAAACAAATCTGTGTCCATCAATAAGATGAGACATTCGAACAACAATTGCCAAGAGTATTATCCTTGAGTAAGCTGAAAGGATGTTTACAAAGAAACAGATTTTGGATCGATGATGCCATATAGAATCACAACGCCAACTCTGCGTGGCAAGAGGACTGCAAGATAAATAACTTACCATGTCTCCAAGGCCAAGCATCATGTAGTCCCTAGGAGTGCTTCCTGGATCCATCCCACCCATCAAATTCCTGGGGAAGACTAGCTTTACTGGAAGCTCTAGTTTCTTTGTAATCAACTGCAGGCCAGGCAGACTGAGCTTGTTTGCTACTGTGTGAACTGGGTTAGATGCCTTCTGAGTGGCAACAGAGACCATAACATTTGCTCCAAAAAACCTCTCTGAGAAGAAGACCCAGAAAACATCATACACAAACAGGCAGACAAGAAGCAACGCACAAATCTTTATGTTGGGCAACCTCACATGGCTGACAAATGCTATGCATATGGAAATCCCCAGTATGTTATTAAGCAACCAATGCCCTGTTACCAACCAGGCTACCACTGTGCCTACGCAGAACAACATCAGCAACCCTTGTAACCGGGTAAATGACTTGGAACAGCACCTTGACACGAAAGGATCCATTAGATTGAAATGTGACTTGAAATAAGTGATGTATGGAGACAGGCAGAAGAAGAGTGCCATTGCTGAGGCCACGGCGGTAAAGGCAGTCACAAGGTGCGATACAGATGAGAACAGGTAGAACATGAGCAGCAGGCTGCATGAGCTTGCGAGGGGGATCATGAGAGCCTGCGTCCGATCCAATGTGATGGAAGCCTCCGAGAAATCCAAGTTCCTCTCCATCTCCTTACCATGGTCCAGAGCACGCGACGCTGATGCATAGGCAACCGACACAGCCGTCGCAATGAGAGCAAGCGATGCCGGATCAAGCAAGTACGAGAGCTTCCACAGGGACTCCATATTTGATATTTCCACCTCTATTTGGTAATCACAGTGCTACCGAAATTTCTTCCAACTGCCATGCCCAAACACCACACAGTAGTGTACACACATTAAGCAGGAGAGCAAAAACATATAAAAATGCAATCTTTTCACCCAATTCTTACTTTATGCACGCATAAAATTCCCCCAACCATTGGCGGATCCACCGTCCTGGCAAGGGGGAGATCCTCGTACCTGCCGCAGCCGCTGGAGTCTCGAGGACGGCTTGCCCGCGGGAGAGCAAAGATGGAGATCTAGACTAGATGGGGAGGGTGGGGGGAGGCCGGAGACGGGGGCGGAAGAGGAAGCAAAGGGCGGCGGGGACAAGGAGCCAAGGACAGAGGGGCGAGGACGAGGCGCGTCGAGGCAGGGTTGGGGCGGCGTGGAGGCGGTGCCGGCGAGAGTGGAGGGAGACGTGGAGGAGGCTGGAGGCGGAGCGGCGGAGGTAAGAACGAAGACGGAGAAACCCTCGCCTCCTCGCCAGGACTCAGGTGGACCGTGGACTACGAAGCCCGTTACCAGTAGATTTGCGCAGCTGGAGAGCTTCTTTGGGACCGGGCACTTTCAAATTTTTTTTTATAAGACATATTTTCATTTTTTCTAAGTGAGTCGTCCTAGGATGGAAACGAGCCGAGTTCAAACGAAGCAAAGAGTGACACGTGCCAAGCCAAGCTAGCCAAAGTGTCCGAGTTAGAAACTTGCCTTGGCTCGGCTCGTTGCAAAGATAAAATAAGCAGAAGAGCAAGTGTAAAAGAGACATCTTAAATACCATTAACTCATTGGGTAGAAGAAATTACAACTATAACTATTTTATACAAGTATACAACCATACATGTTGTTAAATTGCTAAAAAATACTTAAGATATCGCATATTATACATGTAATATAGGAGATATTTGTATATTAGGTCATATATGAGTCAAGCCCACTACAGGAAACCGAGGTATTTACGTCGGCCAAATTTTTTATGAGCGAGCCAGGGTCTGGCTCAGTCGGCTCGGCTCGATTGAATCAATGAGCTAAAAAGTGGGCTCAGCTCGTGCTTGTTTGTAAACGAGCCGAGCCCGAGCCAAGCTAGAACCAAGCCGAGCTCGATGAACTCACGAGCTTGAGCTCAAGTTTTAACCCTAATGGCAACCCATATCACCATATGTGCAACCCTCCCTATTGGAGAGTGGTGGCACGCTCTAGGCATGGGGAGGGGTCTGGCTTAGTGGTAGATGCATACAAGAAGGAGATGAATAACGAGACGTCGAGTTTAATGGTGCGAGGAGAAGGCCAACGTACTTCAGGATACGGTATAGCAAATCTTCGATAGCTAGGTTTTTTTTCCTTCTTTTGCTCTCTCTCCTTTCTAATTCTTCATGATTTTGTTTTAGCAGTAGAGGAGGCTCCATGTACATGGACATATAGCCTTAACAACTTATTAGACCCCGCCACGATCTAATCAACTCATGGTCTGCAGCGATCCGGCTCCCCTCGAGACGAGCCCCTGGTCTTGAGCCCAGGTCCCATTATTCACATGTTCAATGGAGCCACATCTAAATTTTTGGGACCACTTAACACAAAAAAGACTAGACTGATCGGTGATGATCACCCCACCTTTGAAGTTGTGTTTCCAAACTAATAACAAATGTGGAACTAAACCCAATAGTCAGGTAACCTAGCCCGACAATCGTGCGACCTTGGAGATGTTGTAGGTTTCAAGCTTGAAGATTTGTTACCACTTGTTAGAGCTTGTTGTGATTCGTCCAGCATATAGCCCGCAACGATTCGGCTCCCCTGTAGACCAACATTGTCGGGGATAAAATCACGGCCTATTGCCATGGCCCACTCCCTGACGGCCTAATCGAGCAGCCTCCTAGGGCCTGCTCCCTAGAGGGCTCTATCCGAGTTCTCTCTTGTAATCCTCTTTCATATAAAGAAGCACTGGACGTAGGGTTATTATCTCCCCGGAGAGGCCTGAACTAGGATAAAAACCCTGTGTTTGTCCCCTGCTCGTTGATTGATGTTTGCTTTGCTCGGCAGTGTCTTCTATCTCCCCTTCTCAAGAACCTTAGTTGACTTGGGACCGATATCCCAACTGTCGACGGTTGGCGCCGTCCGTGGGGATGTTAGTAGATCAAGCCTGTTCGAGCATGTCGAACTCATTCAGCGACCAGGAATCTCATCCTGAGGGCTACGATTCAGAAGGGCAGGATGTCACATCCCCTGCCACATCGGATCGATCCCTTCGATCTCGATCGCCTTCCAGATCTGGGACAGAACTTTTCGGCTATGTTCCGGAGATGGTCTTAGATCACGCTCCCGTCATCGACGATGATTACGAAATCGGCGATCTTTACGCTGGTTTAGATCTCTCGGATTCCAAGGCCATGTCGGTCGACTCCTCCTGTGGCGACACAGTGATGACACCGTCTAGTGTGCCACCGTGCGGCCGTCGCAGCGTCAACATGGCCGGCGCGGGAACCTCAGAGGATCCTGCGTGGGCCACGGCGGCCGACGAGATCGAGCAGGTCAATTCTGCTTGGCGGCAAGGTGGGGCCACACCGGCTGCTCGCGAACAGGAAGTTGTTCGCCGCAGTCTGGACGCCTCAATTAACCAAACCTTAGCGCAGATTCGCGATCAGCGCAAGCGACAACGACGTGACCCGCCTCGCGTACCTTCGCCAAATCCCCCAGCAGAAGTTCTACCTGCTCGGGGCAAATCCCCGCGTAACCAGAACCCGGTCGGGCAAAACGCGGATACCTCAGGGATTCCAAGACCCCTCGATCAAAGTCGGGAATGACTTCAAGCCATGGCAACGATGATTAGATACACCAACCAGGCCAACCTCGTCCTCATGGGCGACGCTGTTGCTTCTCACCTAGAACGACTGGTGGAAGTCTTTAAGTCCATAGGTGAAGTCAACACCTCCTCCGGACAACGCAGTCAGCCTGCCCGGAAGGACTCGGACAGCGAGCGTTCCGATCGATCGCGTGACCCTCGTCACCGACAAATGACGACTCGCTACGAGCAAGAACCGAGTCCCCATGGTCCCCGCGACCGCAGGGGTAAGCGGGCGCGCAACGATCACGGACGATCCCCTCGGGACGAGCACATTGTGGCGACCACGAGGAAGGAGAGCGGAGGACAGTCTCGGAGAGAATATCAACAGGCAGAATATTCTCGTTCGACTAGAGTCCCTCCGCGCAATAGGGCCAATGTCTTTTCAAGACTAGGTTCTGTGGGTGAAGGTGGTCGGGCATACAGTTTGGGCTGCAGGGCTTTCTCTGACGAGCTCCGCGCTGTCAGGTGGCCTTCCAATTTCAAACCTGGCCACATGGAGAGGTACAATGGGACCTAAAACCCAGAGGAGTTCCTTTCCATCTACGCTACCGCCATCATGGCAGCCGGGGGTGACGAGCTAGTCATGGCTAATTACCTTCCGACTGTCCTTGAGGGTGCTTGTCGGCGTCTAGGAATCGCGCTCCTGAGGAGCAGCGGGTTCACAGACCGACAGACGAGTTTGTAGTTGGTGTGAGGCCCAACCACAACCCTTCTCAGCAGCCCGGGTGGCGGCCGGGCCTTAGGGGGCTCAGGTCGCACGGTCTTCCCGAACTACGCCTGGTGCGACTTGGCGATCCGGGTACAGATCCTTCGTATAGTGGGAGAAGAGAAGAAAGGGAGAGAGAAGAAGGAAAGAAACAGCACAAACCGTGAAGACACAAGCGATTTACCCTGGTTCGAGCCCACACTGCCGGGTAATAGCTCTACTCCAGCCTTGTTGATTATACGGTGGAAAACAATACAAGAAGTGCCGAGACCGGGCTTGAAGGCACTGATCCCGAGCTTACAAAGGTGGCGACTAAGGACTATGGCTACGACTAAGGAAGCTTCGGATGCGTATGTGGCTTGAGTGATTGTGCGGTGGAATCGGGTCCCTCTTCGAATGTCCCGGGATCCTCCTTTTATAGGCGCGGCGAGTTGCCCGAAGCTGATGCGGCGGGCCCTGCGCCGGTCTTTACTTTAGTGGCGATGTTCTTGTCTCATTCCAGGGCTCTGTCTGGTCTCAAGCCTGCAGGGAGAAGCTGGTCTTGTTAGTACTGGACACGTGTTTGTCTTGAGATGCCGCTATAGGGGAGAAAACCTCTTTAGGGAGAAAGCACTTTCCCTTTATCCCCAATATAGCATTGACTGGACTGGGCCAGCCTCGTTCCGCCCGTTGGGGGCGTCGCATAGCGTAACAACCATTTGCGGCTTGCCAAAGAGGGAAAACGACAAACCGAGCTGCTCGCGTGCTCTTCCCCGGGCTGCCGGTTCCCGGGGAGACACAGTTCCTTCCGGTCAAGGTTGGAGAAAGCGTGGTGGGACATGACAATTGTCACCACCTACCTACGAGCAGACGGACTGTCTGCAGGTCCTTCTCCCGAGCTAAGGATAGCCCGAGAGGCGCGCCACGCCCCTGCAGGGACTCAGGGAGATGCGGTTGACCTGGTCAAGCCCAGGGGAGACCCTGGCGGGCTAGACGCTTCCTTTAGTACGGCCAGGGGCAACCTTTCGGACTTTCCATATATTGGGCTGGTACGGAGTCAGCCCAAGGCCCATCTCAAGGTGGGCAGCTAAATAATCACCAACAGCCAGCCCCCGAGCCTCGAGCGGGTCGCATGGCGAGCCGGTCTGAGGTTTAGAGAAAATCCCCACCACGCACTGCGCGGGAAGATTTGGCTCGGGAGCCGAAGTCTGAGCATTGAATCTGATTTGATGGAAAGGTGGGGCAGTTACGCCCTTTGGGCACGATTCCCACGATTTTCACTTCAACCGTTGTCTTCTTTTTATAAGGTAGTGCTTCGCAAGGGGAACTCCTACAGTGGAATCATCCCCTTTGCCTCTGCCTTTTGTCTTCCAAACTCGCTCATGCCTTCTCGCTTCCCGCCGCCATGGTGTTTATTGGAGACAGCGTTCTCTCAGATGGCGGAGCTCGAGAGGGATGGCTTTGTGAAGCCAGGCTCGTGGAGGCTCCCAGGCGCAGAGCGGGAGCCAAGGCCTGAGCCCGACGAACTGGTTTGCTTCGAGAGTTCGGCCATCTGTGGGTTCCGCGCGCCGGAATCGCAGTTCTTGGCAGACTTCTTCGCCTTCACGGAGCTGCGGCCGTGGAATGTATCTCCGCAGTCCTTCATCCACCTATCGATCTTTGCGTACCTGTGCGAGGCGCACTGCGGGGTGCGGCCCACGATGAGCTTATTCTAGCACTTCTTCGAGCTGAAGCCCGTCTGCCACCGCGTGGGCAACGGCGTAGTCTTCTACTTGACAGCGCGCTGAGCCCGGGGAAGCCGATCGTACCTGGAGTACGAGGTGAGAACAAAGGTCAACGATTGGGCCCGGCGGTGGTTCTACCTGAACCGTAGGGCCTCGACCCTGGAATATTCTTCGGCTGCGTCGGATACTTCGATCTTCCAGCGCAGCGAGACCCTGCCAGAGGATCAGGTCACGTCATATGAGATCAGGAAACTAGCCAAGAAAGGTTTGACGGGCTTCAGCCGGCACCGGATCTGTCCGCTGGGGCGCCGCGAGCGGTGCGTCAGCGATATGGACGGTTGGGAAGACCCGGACCGGAATTTCCATGATGGTAGGCGCGATCCGCACCGTTGTGTTTGATTTCAGGTCGGGGCACGTTGTGACCATTTTCCACGCAGGACTCTCGACCCGTGAGCTCGCTCGGATCGCGGGGATGCTGCTGCCTATGGACAAAAATCCTCGTCCCGTACGATTCGTGAAGGATAAGCTATCTGAGGTACATGCCCGTAAGGTGGTCGATCAATGTCCTGGGTCCGCGCGCCTTTGAGGCCTTGACGGATTGTGTCGATTGTTTGCAGCGGACATGGAAGGTGGCTAAGAACGCCACGCAAACCACGGGCTCTACTGGGGCCCTTTGGCCGCGCAACTACCGGCGGCATGCTCGCACCAGGGAGATCACCGGCGGCGTCCGACGGGGCGTCAGCCCTATCGCTGATGTTGGGCAAAGGAAGCCCGGCGCTGGCGCCGACCGCAGCGATCTCAGCACGGGCAAGCGCGGAGGCACACGCGAGGAAACGCACGGCGCCGGCGCGGGTAAGCCCTTTTCTTCCGGGGCAGGTCGAGTATCGGGCTTTCGATGACCTCTAAGCTCTGTTCTGTGCCCGTCCAGGGCGTGGTGCCTTCGAAGAAAAGGAGGATGTGTCGGCCCATCCCGGGTAGCGACGACGAGGAGGTCGTGCTGGTGTTGGGCCTGTCACTGGTGACAGCGCCGCAGCGGGGGCCCATGAGGAAAGTCCTCGCAGGCTGGAGGAAGGCGGTCATGCCCACCACCAGCCGTGTCGGCAGGCTGGAGACGGAGCTCTTTCTGCGCCCTACGCCTGAGGCGCACGAGGGCACGGTGCTGGAAAAAAAGCGTAGGTGTTCTTGCATTTCTTGCCGTTATTACGTTTCTGGATCTGATTGCTATGCGCATCTTCAATTGCAGTGCGCAGCGCCAAGGTGGCGGCCATGGTGCTTCCTCCTGCTACTGAAGCCAGGGCGGCCGAAAGCGCGCCGGACGAGCCTGAAGGAGGGGGATTCTTAGCGCGGTCGTTGGAAGTTGCCGGGCTGCTGCGGCCGACAGACGCGCGGGACAAGGAAAGGCAGCTTCTTCATGGGGGGTCGTCTTCCTGCCTGCCGGTGGCGGTGTTGGATGCGTCCGATGAGGTCGCGGAGACCGTGAAGGTGGAGACCTCCGAGGCCTCGTTGTGGGTTACGCCCCTGCGCGTCGAAGGGCGCACAACGCATGGGTGGTGGCCGATTGACCGTCGGGGGATTGCTGACCTCTTCAAAACCCCGGTGGGGGATGTGCCCCCGGCGCCTGACCGGCGCATGCTGCTCTTCGGCTGGGATTGGGAGGTGCGCGTGCTCACGCCGTCGGGCTGGACGAACGTTTCGTTGTCCAGCATGGCCCCTCTGACGTCCGCGGGCTGGATCTCCGCAAGCGCGGAGTGGGTGGAGCAGCAAGTGGGTATCAGAATGCGGCGCTCTGCCGAGGGGACCTGCCGAAGGTGAAGATCTATCCAACCCCTGGCCTGACAAGGGAGGACCTCATGCGGCGCCTGGACGCTGTTCCGGTAGGCGAAGTGAATATCGCCCGCCAGCGTATGGAAGAAGCGGAGGCCAAGGTGAAGCGGTGGCGATTGGAGGCAACAGGCGTGACAGTGCCTCCTCAACCATGTCCGGTCTTGGCGGTGGGCGCTGCTCCCACGTTCTTGCCGCCTGCGTAGGGCGAGAGCGCGGTAGAAGTGGAGCTCCGAGCGACGAAGGCCGGCCTGGCTTTAGCGGAGGACGCGGGGACCAGGCTGAAAGCGCAGCTCGTGGAGGCGCAGTATGCCGTCAGAGGGCTGCGGAACGGGCTGAGCCAACGATGGAAAGGCGAAAACTTGCGCAAGAGGTCGCTTAACTCCTCGGCGAGCTCGAGCGAACCCAAGACGTCGCGGAGCAAGTAGTTCGGGCGAGGGCAGACCTTGAGGAATCCCTGGCAGCTGCCAAGGTGGCGCTGAAGGCCCGAGATGGTGGAGATGGGGTCCGCGCCCTTCCAATGGCGGTTGATAGGAGCGGGGCCGAGCTTACGGCCGCTAGGTAGAGAGCGAGCGAACTGGAGGCCCTGCTGGCATCAGCCTAGGCCGAACTTCGCGAGGCTAAACTGGCGGTGGCGCAGGCGAGGGAGACGGAAGCCGAGCTTGCGGCCAAGGTGGAGGATGCTGAGAGGCGAGCGGTCGCAGTCAGAACTCGGTGGGATGTCTGCCCCTGCCGTACCCTGAGGCGCATGTCCATGGGCTTGATCGAACCGTCGAGGGCGCCGTTGGAGAGAGGTTGAAGAGAACGCTTGTTCTCAACAAGAAGGTAATATCCCATGGTTCGCATATTATACTCTGTCATTGACCTTTCCGCGTCTTGATACGCATTCCTTCGTTTCAGTTCTACGGCCTTATCGCCGGCACATCTTCGCTGATGGAAGCGGCGAACAAACGGTCAGATGATGACGCGGCGAACGTCGAGCGCCTCTCTGCCGAGCTCGCGCAAGCCCGGGCTCAGATAGAGTGCGCAGACGGGCTAGCTGCTGAGATCGAAGCTCGTGGAACGGCCCGTGTCGCCGAGCTAGAGGCCATACTCCAATCGGCGCAGGAGAAGGAACAGGAAGCCGTGGCAAGGTTCGCCCGGGCTCAAGAGCTGGAGAGAGCTGTAGTGAGCCAAGCCCAGGAGGCCCGTGAAGAAGCAGACCGGGCTCAGGCTGCGTTTGATGAGGAGCACAGGCGTAGGGAAGCGGCCTCCAAAGAGATGGAGGCTACTTTGTCCAAGCGCAACTCCGTTATGCGCGGGCTTGAGGAAGCCCGCGACAAGCTCGCGGCGGAGAATGCTGCGATTCGGGAAGCCGAGAAGAAGTCCAAGGCCGAAGCAGAGTCCCTGGGGCAACGAGAGCAAGAGCTCGTCGAAGCCCGGGCTAAGCTGCGCCAGGAGCAAAATGACGTGGCCTCGCAAGCCATTGAATTGCTTCAGGCGCAAAAACGAATCCGGGACTTAGAAACTGAGCTAGAAAGGCTCAAGTTGCAGCGCAGGTCGTAGTTTGACCCGGTCTTCCTTGTCCCGAACTCTACTCAATAAAAATTTGTATATTCTCTTTTAAACGACCGCTTAACGGATAAGCATCACGTAAAGTGTGGTGGCCGAAGGGCTTAGCCATTTTTTCCCTTTGTTTATCGCGTCAAATCGCGCGCACTGTGGACTCTGCAGCGCGGCACAGTGTTCCGCTGACGGGAGGGGCGCGTTTGCCCAGAACAGATACAGAGGCGCAACCACCCGTGCTGATTCGTGCACCCGGCCTAAGCCACGCGCCAGACTGCGGAGACGCCGCTGAGTCTTTGTTCATACCGGCGGGCCAGGCCTGCACAGTGGGCTCCGACGCGCAGCAATTTTTCCTTCGCCACAGACAGCGGGACCAGGATACGCCTCGCGCGGTGATCGGAGCGATTGGTATTCCGCGAGACGGCGCGTGCGCGCGCGTCTCTTCAGCTCGCGCAGTGCATTTTAATTGCTTGCCCCTTCGCGCGCAACGACGCTTCGGGTAGCTCGCAGCGCGACAGGACATTGCGCAGCCGCCGGCCTATAAAGCGAGGCGCAGCACGTCGCGTGACCCTTACGCCTTGCCTGCGCCCTTAGAATAGCAAACAGAGAGTGCCAGACCCAAGCAAAGGCAGAGCAAAGAGGGAAAGAAGGGTAAGAGAGCTTGAAACCACGTCTTCCGAATACAACTCCGGCTATGCGGCGGCGTTCCGTGAGGCTTTGTTTGCGGATCCAAATCCGCCGCTCCCTCCGTCGCCGCAGATCCAGCCCGCGGGGAGGAGGAGGAGGTCGTGGGTCCCGTCGCCGTGGCTCCCGCCATCGTGGCCCCCGTCGTTGCGGGCCAGGCGGCCGCACTGGCGGCGCACGCCCAACTCCGCGCCGACGAGGAGGAGGCCAAGGCGCTGGCGGTCGCGCTTGCCGCAGATCGCCACGTACGCCGCCGCGCTGGCGGCGGAGAAGGAGGTTGCGCTGGTGGCCACAGCGGAGGAGGAGGTTGCGCCGGTGGCTGCGGCGGAGGAGGAGACTCCACCGGAGCCCGTGGCGGAGGAGGCTGCGACGACGGGGGCTTCCGATGCGGCGCCGTGGGTGCTCATGGGCGACCCCATCCGCGGCCGGCGGAGGCGCCACCCGAGCGCGCCGGGACCGTTTGCGCCCGCGCCAGGCCTACTGACGTCGTCGTCGTCGCCGTCGGCGGAGTCCACGGCTCCGCCGGCTCGTCGTCAACGCCGCTGGTAGGAGCAGCGGAGTAGTTTTAGGACTTGGGCGCCGCCGTAGCTATAGCGGCACGGTGCCCTCTTTTGCGTTAGTCCAGGATGGCGAGACCTTCTTTTGCTTGTAAAATTCCAGTCCTGTAAGACCTTCTGTGTGAAATGCAGTTTCTTTAATGAATCCGTTTCTTTTGGCTTGTCCATTCTTCTTTCCTGTGCGAATTTGCGAATCTGTAATGCAAAAACAGGGGAACTAGATGAATAGTAACGAAGTTCTGAGACGAACTTAGGAAATTTGGGTAAAAGGATTGCTTTGAAAGGTTACGTTTGGTGCGCCTAATCATCCAGCCCCCGGGCCGTGGCCAAGTCTAAGTGCGATCTTGGAGTTGGGCGTGGTCTAGAGACTAGGGTGACTTAGAAAAATTCGCGCGAACTCCCAGCCCCCGAACTTTGTTAGGCCGCGCAACAGTGCTGGTTTGGTGAAGCTAAGGACTTAGAAAAAATTCACGAAAACCCCCAGCCCCCGAGCTTCGTTAGACCACGCGGCGATGCGGGCTTGGCGAAGTTAAGGACTTAGGAAAAATTCGGGCGCAAAATCCCTCAGCCCCTGGGCGCTGCAAGGCCCAGTTAGCCATTCAAACGCACCTGACGTGTGCTTATTGTACCTTAGGCAGCGGGAATTCCACACGGCGCGGAAACTCACTAGGGTGCGAGATGTCGGCTTATCCCGTCGTGGAAGTGTTCCGGAGTGCTTTATCCTTAGCCGTCGGATTTTGGCCATGGGCTTGTTTGAGATAGTCAAGACTGAAACCAGCGTGACTCGTGAATGGAGGAAGGGTTTTTTTTTGAATTGAAATGAAGGAAACTTACGACCTGGTTAAGCGTAGAAGCGTCGTAGAAGGGAGATGTTCCATGAGCTAGGGAGCTCGTTCCCGTCCTTGTCGGCAAGGCGTACTGAGCCCGTGCGTGCTGCGCTGACTACTTTGTACGGTCCCTCCCACTTGGGGCTGAGCTTGTTGGAGCCCGCGAGGTTCTGGATTCGACGTAAAACCAGGTCTCCTACTTGCAGGGTCCTTGTATGTACGTTTCGTGCTGCGTAGCGACGCAGGGACTGCTGGTAGGCCGCAGCCCGGAGTAGGGATTGCTCACGGCGCACCTCAAGTAGATCGAGGTCGAGATGCCATTCCTCGTCGTTGACCACGAAGCTGGCGAAGTCAACGCGATCGGATCCAAGTCTCATTTCTGTTGGGAGGATGGCTTCCGAGCCATAGACGAGCCGGAAAGGAGTTTCTCTTGTAGCCCGGCTGGCCGTTGTCCGGACTGCCCAGATGACTGACGGTAGCTCGTCGACCCAACCTTGGTGTTTAGCCTTGAGGGCGTCGTAGACCCGCTTTTTGATGCCTTAGACTATCTGTCCGTTAGCTCGTTCAGCTGCTCCGTTACTCTGTGGGTGGGCCACAGAGGTAAGGGCGAGCTTCATGCCAATTTCCTCGCAGTAATCGTTGAACTCCCGGCTCATGAATTTGGTGCCATTGTCAGCGATGATCCTGCTGGGCGCACCAAATCTTACAACGATGCTCGAAAAAATGTACTGCGGCAATTGCAGTGATATTGGAGACCGGCTCGGCCTCGATCCACTTGGTGAAGGTGTCGATGGCTACGAACAAGTACGTTTTTCCAGCAAGACCTTTGGGGAACGGTCCTAGGAGGTCCATGCCCCAAACCGCGAACGACCATGCTAGTGGAATTGTTTGCAGCTCATACGCAGGCTGGTGCGTCATCCGTGCATGATACTGGCAAGCTTCGCAGCGCTTAACTAAGGCTTCTGCGTCGCTCATCACAGTGGGCCAGTAGTAGCCCATGCGGAATGCTTTGCCGACGATAGTTCTTTGTGAGGCGTGTGCGCCGCAAATGCCCTCGTGAATGTCGGCTAGAAGGTACTTACATTCTTCTTGGGTAACGCACTTACAAAGCACGCCATTAGCACCCCTTCGGTACAGCAAGCCCCCGTGCAAACGGTAAGTTCGGGCTCGCCTTTTTAGCTGGAAACACTCAGCAGCGTCCTCGGGCAATGTCCCCTGCTTAAAGAACTGGATGAATGGCGTCATCCAGGAGGTGCTTTGCTCGAGGAATGAGACTGTACCGGATGTCTCGGTTTGGGGGGTAGAAGACGTCCCCTTGGCCTCCTTTCTGGAGGGAATGGAGGGTGAAGGAACCTAAGGCCGAGAGGGGGGGTGAATCGGACTATTTCAATTTTTACTTTTGTTGCACTTAGTCACTTAAGCAAGTTAAAGGGCACACAGCTAGCGCGTGAATTCCTACACAAGTCTAGTAGGCGGAAGCAATCAGAACACAAATGTAGGAGGCACGAAAACACTCGCAGGCAGTGGATATCAAGATGCGGTAAGTAAATGAGACAGAGAGGCGCAAACCGATCTTTTTACCGAAGTTCGGTGCTCAACACATGAACACCTACGTCTCCGTTGAGAAAACTTCTCACACGTTACCAGTAGATTTGCGCAGCTGGAGAGCTTCTTTCGGACCGGGCACTTTCAATTTTTTTTATAAGACATTTTTTTTTTTGAGAATTATAAGACATATTTTCATGGATTTTTTTTCATGCGGAAACACATTAGGCCGGACGGCCGGCGCGTCCGGACGCGCGCGAGCGACCCGCAAGTCTCGTGCCTGGCGAGCGTTCCCGCACGCCTCCATGACACGCACAGCATGCAAACGCAGCACTGCATGCAAACGCACAGCACAGTGCACTCTTTTTTTCTTTCGATGGCCATAAATTTTGACTGGGTGCTCTAATCCATAAACCGTTTGCACCAACGTGTTCCTCGTATTTTTACGAACAAAACAAGATATATGTTACCATATAAATCCTCAAACTTACCTGGTGAAACTTGGGTTTCGCCTACTGAAACTTGGATTTCATATCTGTAAAACTTGTCGAACTGTCAAGTTTCATCAGGTTTAATGCAAGTTTCATCAAGTTTCAACAGGTTTCATCCAAGTTTCTTCAAGTTCATCAGGTCAATTCAAGTTTCAGCAGGTTTCATCCAAGTTTCATCAGGTTACATCGAAGTTTCATCCAAGTTTCATCAGATTTCATCAACACACGGCCAAGTTTCATCAGCACGCGGCTAAGTTTCGCTAGTATAGGTGTAAGTTTCATAAGTGCCTTCACATAGTTTCACATAAATTTTTTTTGAAAAAGTGCAAAAAATCAACAAATTTAAAAAGTATTTAAAATGGGTTGCTCTCGATTTTAGAAGAATTATGAAATTTATTCCACACATTTTGAATACTGTTTGAATTTTATACAAAAAAATCAGAAATTTAATTGAAAATTTAATCAACTGTACGGCTAACAAGCGCTCGCATATGAGCGGGAGCGCGGGCGTTGGATGTGTGTGGTGCCGGACGATCGGACGGACGGCGCTGGTCCGGCACGCGCGCATCTGTCCGGACGTCCGACTCCTGGCGCTCGCTTTTTTCATGAGTGCAATTACAAAGTTTCATTTATTCGAATTTTTTATTACAAAATGCATATTCTTATTCATGCCATTCTTTTTGCAATTATCTATCGGTTTTTCAGGCTTTTCTAGTATATACGAGGTCCAAATACGTGACGAAATACGAAAATACGCCCCTGACAGGTAGGCCCCACATGTCATTTTCAAAGCAGTGGCTTCTTCTTCCTTCCTCCTCCTCCTCCCCCTCTCTCTCTCTCCCCCATCTATCTCGAATAGCAACCGGCGAGCTCCGGCGACCTACGACCTCCTCCTTCCCCTCCAGACCGGCAGCGAGCTCCCCAACGGCCGCCTCCTCCTCCGGCGAGCTCGGGGGCATGCCGCCGCAGCACTGCTAGCCACCGCCCCGTCTCTGCTCTCGCCGTCGCTGCTCGCGTGCTCGCCACCGCTCGTGTCGCCGCGGCTCGCGTTGCCGCCGTAGCCCGACGTAGCCGCGGCTCGCGTTGCCGCCGTAGCCCGACGTAGCCGCCCTCTCCATCAATCCGAAAGAAGCCCCCGAGGTCGTCGGCCTCCTCGCGTGCTAGCTGCTGCCCCCCGCTTGCCTTACCGGCCATGGAGAAGAAAGAGAAGAGAAGGGGTGAGGAGAGGTAGAGGAAGAAGGAGGAAGAAGAAGATGACGAGAGGATGACATGCGGGCCCCGCCTGTCAGAAACGTATTTTAATCGTATTTGATTTTGTGTACGTCGTAAATCCTCCGAAATGCCCGAAAATAGCATGGGTGAAATTAGATTGCAAGAATAATGGCATCAATAACAATATCAACTTTGTAATGGCAAAACTGAAGAATCGGATATTTATAATGACATACATGAAAAAAATCCTTTCATTTGGTTTTTTAGTGAGTCGTCCTGGGTGGGAACGAGCCGAGTTCGAGCGAGGCAAAGAGTGGCACGGCTCGACTCGTGCCGAGCCAAGCCAAGCTAGCCAAAGTGTCCGAGCTAGAAACTTGCCTTGGCTCGGCTCGTTGCAAACTCGCAAGCTGCTTGTGAGCCAGACCATAGATGATAAAATAAGCAGAAGAACAAGTGTAAAAGAGACATCTCAAATACCATTAACTCATTGGGTAGAAGAAATTACAACTATAACTATTTTATACAAGTATACAACCATACATGTTGTTAAATTGCTAAAAAATACTTAAGATATCGCATATTGCACATGTAATATAGGAGATATTTGTATATTAGGTCATATACGAGCCGAGCCCGAGCGAGCCAGGAACGAGCTGAAAAGTGGGCTCGGCTCGTGATTGTTTGTAAACTAGTCGAGCCCGAGCCGAGCTAGAACCGAGCCGAGCTCTAGGAATTCGTGAGCTTCGAGCTCAAGTTTCAGCCCTAATAGCAAGTAGCCAACCCATATCACCATATGTGCAGCCCTCCCTATTGCAGAGTGGTGGCACGCTCTAGGCATGGGGAGGGGTTTGGCTTAGTGGTAGATGCATACAAGAAGGAGATGAATAGCGAGACGTCGAGTTTAATGGTATGACAAGAAGGCCAACATACTTAGAATGCGGTATAGGTTCTAAAATCAGAATTAATGCTCCATTGATCCCTAATCGGTAGTGACCCGATACGATTTCATACCAAATCAGCTATTAATCGGTCAACCCGATTAATCCTTCATTTAACTGATTAATCACACAAAACCCTAATTAGTCCTAAGTAATCCAACGTTAAATAGATTCAGTCCATTCTAAAATATGTGCCCCCTACGGGTGAATAGATGAGAGTATGACAGCTCCTTGTTATATGCCTCCTTCTGCTTTTTGCTCCATCGAAGGTAAACACTATCCTCTTCTCCCCTCCTCAATCTGTGCTCTGCTCCTTGTCTCCCTTTGCTCTTTGCTCCATCAACTGCTGCTCGTATGCTCAGTTGGAAATATAGAGGCGGATGTGTGCGGAATATGGACAAAGGTGGCTAGAGAATAGTATTAAGGAGAGGATAGGCTACATGGGCTAGGCATAGGTAGGATGGCCCCTAAATGGTTAAGTTGGTGTTGTGATAAAAGAGAAAATAGAATTTGAGTTTAAAGACAAAAATTGCTAAAATATTCAAAATCTACCAATTAATGCCTACCAATTATTTTTTGATTAATACTTAATCCCTAATCCTTGTCTTATCGATTAACGTTAGCGATTTCTTGAACCATGATTCAATATATGATCAAAACGTATGAATATGTGCAATTGGTATTTTTAAACTAAACATCATATTTTTATGAATATATGAAAAATTATTAGCATTGTATTTGTAGTTGTATTTTTAAAGATATAAAAAAAATAAGGGGTGTTATTTACAATAATTAGGGAAAGTTTATTTTGTGTTGTCCTGCTACTTGCGGCCCAGCGTTACCGGGCAACGCACGGTACTGGGCTGGTTTTGGGTGCTCGCGCGGCCTGGATTATAGATGCCGAGGCTTTGGCCCGTTATCATGTGCGGCCTTGCTCGGGCCTAGCTCGCTCTTGGTCCAGAGAGGACATGGTGGCGTGGCCTGCCTAGCCCATGGCAGCCCGTGCAAAAGGGAGGGCTGGTTTAGCTTGGTTGAAGCAAAGAGAGAGGGGAGGGGACGCGGACGAGTTGGGTTCCACTCGTCGGTGACCAAGAACAGGGCAGGAACCGAAGGAGCTCACGGGCGCTTCGATTCCGGCGAGCGGCGGTGAGCTCCGGTGGGAAAAGGCGGTGGAACAGTAAGGGGAGGTGACGGGGGGCTCGGTGTTGGGTTGCACGAGCAGGGCAACACCAACAATGAGCTCAACGACGGGCCGTATATTGCGGAGGAAGACGGCGGGGCATGGCGGATCCGGCCACCAACGAGGAATGAAGGGCAATGGTGGGATGGGCAAGCAAGATGGGTAACAAAGGTAGGGAACGGTAGCACTAGCTTGGGTCTAGGTGAGCTGAGCTAGCTCGAGGGCATGGCTTTGGTACAGCGGATGAAACGACAAGAGGACAACCATTTCCAATGAGGTAGGGGTAGGGACTTCTATATGAGTTGTGATTCAAACGTTACAAAACACTTCCTTCTATGCTGCCAACAATAACAAAATGGCTAGGAGCACAATTCACCGTGATTGCCTTCTGTCAGCGCACTGTCCCGCCTGTGATGTTCCGACGGCTAGTAAAAAACTGACCGTTACAGCAACTGTCGGCAGTATAAAACCCCCTGAGGGATTGCCGGGGATGCACCAGGCAAGTCTGTCACCTGTTTAAGGTTGAAAAGCCTTAGTTCGTGTAGTCCTTTCCCGGTATGGATCTTATTACCAAGTAGAGTTTCTTGCCTAGATGAATTGTATTATGCTTTGGCAGTGTTTCTTGTCCTGATAGGGCTGCAGGCCTACGCTGCCCAAATTAATTCCCTTCCTGAGCTGTTAGAGACTCAAGGGGAAGGCCCTGGTCAAGAAGTACTCCGCTTAAACCTCGGGGGCTACCTGAGTTTTGCCTTTCCCGGATAGTGAAACATTTCATGGTGTTCCCCAAGTACCCTTTTGCCCGTTTCCCGTAGATGTGCAGCTAGCTGGGATGAGAGGCAACACATCGGGCTAGCCTTGCCCGGTGGCGTGTTGATCAAGACCTTGGGAGGCTTCCTTGTGATGGCTAGGCCCGCGGCGGTGGAGCATGCTAGGGTTCCAAGGTTTCACCGGTGTGTCGCATAATCCTAAGGATTAGCTACCAAATGTGCTTACCTTTCCGAATTTGTAACCCTAGGATTAGTATTAATACACCCTCTTGCATGAGGGGTAAAATCATCCACATCATGCTCCGATACACCTTGTGTACCACACCTTTGTTCTTCATCTTGTACAAATTCAAATATATGGTTTAATTTTATTATGTGAAATATTTATATATAACAACAAGTACACCTAATATTTTAGTCAAACTACTGTTGGATAGGTCAAATTGCCCACCAACTCGATCAAAAGTTCAATGGAATTGATAGGGATCGGGCATCCAGTCCGATCGGATACTTTGGTTTGGCTCACCATCGCACACGCACTTTAGGCCTGTCCGTGCTAGTGAAGATGATTTATTCCAGTAGTTTAAAGTGTATGTTCCAACAATACATTTCACTTGTATAAGTAGTTCAACATTCATGTTTCATTCATATAGTTCGATTGTTTTGTTCCTATAGTTCAATTCTTTCGTTTTGTTCCCGTAGTTCAGATTATTTATACTAGTTTAGTGTTCATATTCCATTTGTACAACATAGTTGTTTTGTTTCTGCAGTTCAATTATTTTGATTTGTTGCGGTAGTTCAAAGTGCATGTTCCAACAATACACTTCACTTGTTGCACAAGTTCAATGAGCATGTTCTATCCGTATAGCACACTTTTTCGTCTTTTACAGTTTAATTCATTTCTATCCGTATAGCACTTTTTTGTCTTTTATAGTTTAATTCATTTGATTTGTTACAGTAGTTCAACGCGCGTGTTCCAATAGTAGAATGCCGATGTTCTACTAGTTGTTTGTGCATGCATGTTGCAAACTTAATGTACTGCGAGAAAAAGCAAGATACACTAGTGAACCAGCATCATTGTTTAGACAATAGTCTCCTCCAAAGATCATTTGTGTTTGATTATCAATTTAAAATTTAAGGATCGATTTAGCCTGGTTTAGAGTTTAGTTACTGAAATTTTAGTACATTTTGCTGGTTTTAGCCGACCAATGAATTTTTTGTTACAATTTCGTGGACAAACGAAAATACTGTAGGTCGACAAATCTTTGACATATTCGTCTAGTGTTTAGGGGACAAAGTAAGATTTGTTATGACTTTAAGGAGAAAAATAAAAATTATCTCTTTGTTCAACCTAGCACGCATTTTGTCAAAATGCTATAAAATTCTATTTAAAAAATTATCGGCATTCATACGACGAAATGAGGACATCATGAGGCATGTCAAGAACTCTGTATATTGGTTCTTCATGCAGGTTCAGAGAATGAAGCCAACAAGACGAAGACATGTCACATGCGGCAGCGCCATCAGGATGCCCACCGTCTGTTTGCAGAAATGCGTCCGGCGCCGCACCAGCTAGACGCCGGCGAGCTCGCCGCCACCGGAAATCCCCTCGGCGAGCCACCTCAGGCCAACCCGTTGCCTCCTCTCTTCTCCAGTCCTCCCTCTTGCATCTTGCCTGAGCGCCGAGGTCGCATCCTTGCCGGACTGGGTAGTGGGGACCCGCTGGACAGTGAAGGGAAATAAGTAGAAATGAGTTGGCGAGTTGCGTTGTGGGTTCGTACCTGCTCGTTCGGTTCGGAGTCGGACTGTCAAGCTCGACCAAGCACAGGCAAAGCACCAATGGCAAACGGCTCTGGCGTCCGAGTCGGTTTGTGCAATTCGAGACGGAGAGGAAGTTAGCTGCGCTAGCGTGACACCATATAAAGCTGAGCTCTAGGATCTGGCCTGGTGCCCCCATCCAATAATTCTTCCATCGTCCAGCAATTGACGACGGAGGCAGCGGCAGCGATTGACGTCGCCAAAGCCGACGAGCGGCCAAACGCGATGGCGCCTGCAGCAGCGATGGGCGTACTCGAAGCCGACGAGGTGCCAGAGGCGGAGGCGCCAAAGACGGCGGCGGCGGCTGCAGCGGCGGTGGAGTTGCACGTCGAAGCTGACGAGGCGCCAAAGACGGCGGCTGCGGCAGCGATGGACGCGGCCGCTCGTGCCGTGCGCGCGGTCACCCGGTTCCTGAGCAAAAAGCCCCTGGTGATCACCGACAAGCTGGAGTGCGAGTACCAACTGACCGGCGAGCACATCGTCAACACCGCCTACCTCGCGGCTCTCGTGAAAGAGGAGGCGGGCAGGACTCGGCGCCACAAGGCTGAGTGCGAGTGTGTCGCCGCCGCCGCCTCCGCCGCCGCCGACCTGATGCCGCGCATGCGGAAGCTCCTGCACGATGATCTGCTGCGCTTCAAGAACCCGCCCAAGAGGCTGCGCCGAGCTGCCAAGCGGCTCGCCAGGATGCATGGCGCCATGTGGAAGGCGTACAAGCTGCTCTTCATCTGCAGCCGGACCGCCGTCCCCTTGACCTGGAGGCGCTTCCAAAGGCTCCATGCCAAGCTCCTGTCCTGCGTCCAAGACATGGACGAATTCGTCAGGAACTGCAATGCTACTTTAATCTTTGAATCGCACCATAAGAAGCAGCCCAAGCCCGAATCCTCATAGCCTGCCAAGTGTTTTCTCTCATGATTCATGGAGAAACTTTATATAGTTGTTTAGCCTTCGTAGGAAAAGAATTCTAAACTCAGCCGGTGTGCATCGTGTCGTCTGCATGCCCTAGAATCATAGATGATGTTACATATATACCATGTGCATTGTTAACTTGTAGCCTGGCTTACATTGTTTTTTAAGTCAAATTAATTAAATGTCACTCTGAAGACCTATGTAACTTCAGTTGTTGTCGTCGCTATTTGCTTGCATGGCATCCGCGAACTCCACTAACATCGGGGAATCTTGTGACACTCCTGTTTGTTCGCAAGACTGGAATGCTACTAACACTCTAAATCAAACAAAATTTCAACAGCACCTTTTATATAAATTGGACATCCACTTGCCATATACAACCTAGAAGCTATCAGTTTAACATGTATTTGTCTTTCTAGCCGCAAGAGTTAGGGTGATATGCGGTTGACGTCGAATCCGCACTAGCACCAACAGAAAGGGATGAATCTCAATGCAAAGTCCACACAATTAACAACACAATTAACAAGTTAAGTAGCCAACGTCACACCTACGCACAGCCCTTGTCCCTAGCTATCGAAAGCACCTCTCCAAAACCATTTAAACCAAGAAAATTGGCAATTTCATAATCTTGACAGCAGTACGCCATAAATCTCAAACTACTAAACCGTTTTCCATGTTTTTTACTCGAAATGAAGTAATACAGAGATGCACAATTCCTTTCATGGTCAAGTCATGCATCTGATACTAAATAGATTAAAACCTCATCTGAAGTCGCTGCATACTAGATTCATCTACCACATGCTCGTTTTCAACTACTAGCCACCATTAATCCACAAAACTAGCATCTAATCCAGAGAGTAGCACCTAGTGAATATCCAATTTCATGATAAAAACTAACAACTTTGTCCATTATTGCAAACCCTAATCCCGATTTCCTCTTCTCTCTTCCTTCTTCCTATTGTCCTCCATCCCATCTCCATTACATCACTCCTCTCTCCTCTCTCCTCCCCTCTTCTCCTAACCCTTCCTCTTCTGACCTTCCTCTCCCCTCAGAAGCATGGCACCTATAGGGCTTACCTGCATCAGCCAACATTACTACGGTGGCCAGTGCCCTTCAATGGTGGTCGTGCGAGCAGGGGCGGGCGCAGTGCTCTGACGACGACGGCTCCTCAACACGGCGTCGACGAAAGTGAGCGGTGGCTAGGGAAACGATTGATAATGATGGTGTTACATACTACTCCCTCGATCCTTTTTTATTGGTTGCCGTTAACTATTCAATATGCTCTTTGACCATTCGTAAAAAATTTAGTGCAAATAGGCAAAAATATAAGTAATGTTTCAAATACCTTTAATAATAAAATTAAGACGACCGGACCAACCGCGTGCGTCGATCGCCCGGCTACCGCGCCAATCCAACGCCCCTCAGTGCGCCCGCGTCGCCCGCGTCCCAGCCTGCGTTGTTAGTCGACGTTTGATTAAAATTCCAATTAAACTTTCGATTTTTGTACAGAATTCAAACAGTGTTCAAAATGCGTGAAATAAATTTCATAATTCTTCTAAAATCGAGAGCAACCCATTTTAAATACTTTTTGAATTTTTTCACTTTTTAATTTTTTAATGTGAACTAGGAGAAGACACTTATGAAACTTGCATCTATACTAGCGAAACTTGGCTGTGTGCTGATAAAACTTGGCCGTGTGCTGATGAAACCTAATGAAACTTGAATGTAACCTAATGAAACCTGTTGAAACTTGAAGTGACCTGATGAAACATGAAGAAACTTGTATGAAACCTGTTGAAACTTGCTTTAAACCTGAAGAAACTTGACAATTCGTCAAGTTTAACGAATATGAAACCCAAGTTTCAGTAGGCCAAACCCAAGTTTCACCAGGTAAGTTTGAAGAGTTATATGGCAACATATATCTTGTTTTGTTTGTAAAAATACGAGGAACACGTTGGTGCAAACGGTTTGTGGATTGGAGCACCCAATCAAAAATTATGGTCGCCGGAAGAAAAAAAAACGCCGTGGGCCTCACCCTGCATGCAGCACAGTGCTTGATTTTTCCAGCGAGCGTCCGGCCGCGCCGGTGTACCGGACAGAAGCCTTTTCGTAAAATAAAGAATAGCAAAATAAATGATACTTAAATATTTTTTTGAATAAGGCAAATGGTCAATGGACATGTTTAAAAGTCAATAGTAACAAATAAGAAAGGAGGGATCCCGATCCCTTTCTCCCTGTTCATTATGTAGAGCCCAGGTGTGGGCCGGCTCCACAATGGCTTAAGAGGCCCATATGTTGCTATCGGGTAACACCAATCTATGATTTGTATGGCTTGATTACAACTTTTTCTTGTTCATCTTATTGTGAAATCAGAGATCGGAATACATCGTGGTCACTTTATGTATTTTCATTAAATTGAAAAAAACCAAAATAGCTTAATTTCAATAATTATTAAACGATGAAGTTAAAATTATTAAACAGCAGCATATCCCGTGCAATCAAACTTATAGTGCAACCACCGTATAACCGAACTATCAAAAGTTATAAAAAATTTTAAAAACAATTGTTGATGTACTTTATTGTTTACTCTACCTACGTATAAGTTTCAAAGAAAAATTCATTTTATATTAAGATTTATAAAAAAAAAAGAAAAACCGACAGTTTTGACGAATTCAAAATTGATAGAATTTTATCTTTTTTTGTAACTTTCAATATAGGATGAATTTGAACTTAAAATTTTATGCAGAGGTAGAGTAAATTAAAGAGTACATCTACAAATGTTTTGAGAATTTTTACAACTTTGATAGTTTGGTTTGCACGATAGTTACACCGTACGTTTGATTGCACAGGATATGTTTCCTTAAAACGGGAACTTATTAAACGACACAGTGAACTATCAGGTTGCCATCCGATGCAAAGAAGGGAAAATCTATGATGTCTATTGTACTTTTTTCTAGAACATATAATCGAGTAGGTTTCATGAAGAAAGGAGCTTCAAAAGCTTTGTTTATAAACCTAAACCACACTTCGCATTTGTTCGTTTGATTGTCATGTACAAGTTTAAAAAACCGTTGTTGAATCATGTTTTAGAAACCATTGAAATGTATAGCTTGATTAGTAGGCCTACTATGGGGCGATATATAAAGGGAGACGGTAGAGATGCCAGGTGCATGCTTGATACACATCCCTCCAACAAATCCTAACCATCATCTCCCTCGTTGGCATGCTGGTGCTAGCACACCACATGCGAGTGGATTCTTATTCCTGTATGCGTGGATACGGTAGAGACGCTATGTACGTTTGTACGCTAGTCAAAACAAACCTGAGAAGGAGACAAGATCTACTCGTAGATAGATTCTAAATGTGATATTGTTTCGTCAATTCCCGTTGATGTAGAAAGAATTTCGGGGTGAGACTGAATCCATTGGAAAGCTTGTCTCGTTAGCTTTCCGTCAAGTGGTAGAACGTTGAAAAAAGACTTTGGATGTGGCCGAAGTGTCTGTTTGAAGACAAACTACTTGGGCAGGTCGCGAACCCAGGCGAGGGGGAGCTCGTCGCGGAGATCGTCGTGATGCCCGACAAGGACGTCAGAGGCCATGGGGAACAAGACATTGCAGGATGGTGCTTTATATCAAGGCGGAGGAGTTCAACAGTGTGAACGGCAACTTCTGTATGACTACTTGCAGATTGATTGAGTCAGTTTCATCGAATCGTCTTTCGTTGCACTTCACGTTGAAAAGGTAACGATCTATAATCAATTATTTGCAGGGTGTCCTATATTTTCACAGTGGAATTTTGATTATGTGCTAGCATAGCATCCTCGCATTTATCTACATATATGATGTGGGTGTTTTGAGTTTAGCAGGTGCAACAGCTGCTCTTGCTGAGGAGCATCAACAACTGCAGAAACTCTGGTTTTTTTTTTGCATTTTTTAAACATATTTTGGAATTTACATACCCTCGACAGGTCCCTCCCTAGCTACCGTGCTATGGTGTGGGGTGGCACATGTCTCTCGATGTCTACCGTTCGGTCGTGCTCCCACCACCATGGCGGGTTGGTCCCACCAAGTTTTCTCTCGAACAGTTCTAGCGAGCCATCAATAAACATGGTTCTTTTCCCTCGACAGTCTCCAGGTTGTCATCGAGAGAACGGTGGCATTGGTTTTTTCAACCGTTGCCATTTTAGCCATCGAGAGAAGCTATCTCGACGACAAAACCATCGAGACTAGGTTTCTCTCTCAACTAAGTTGTCTCGACAATCAAGTTTTGATGGATAGCCGTTGAGAGTAACTTGTCCCAACGGTTGTTCTTTAGTCTTGACGGTTTGGGCCATCGAGTCTATTGTCTTTTCCTGTGGTGTAGCATGCGGAGGTCTTTTGTAATCAGCATACCAAGAGAAAGATAAAGCAGCAGCAAAAAAGAGAAATAGAAGCATTTTTCTGGATTTTTTTTATTTTAATGTACTACAGTCTTGTAAATGAATACTATTTGCGTAACCTTTTTCTATTATATATGTGCAATAGGAGTCTTTTCTGCTGTTTTCTCGTAAAAAAAAGAACGCCGTGTGTAATAAGAATGTACTATTGTTCCCATGATAATTAAAATACTGAGATTGTTCCAAAATTGCATATATGTGATACGATGGCTACCATTTTGGTTCACAAATTAGAAAAATGGCAAACCATGTGATGCCTACTAATCGTGAAATATATTTTGGTATATGAAATCAATTATATTTTTCCTACAAGTATACCAGGTTTTTGCTTGAATTGCATCGGCCAAGTTCATTAGTAGATACATCCTTTTTCATTCACTTTTTTTTTAAAAAAAAAAACACAAAGCGCACTTTGCTGATACAAAAGGAAAATTGGAGTGTACATTCATCCATACACAATTGATATGTTGATCAATCATAATTCTTACATAATTCTAAATCATACAAACAAAGGGGCAAAAATTTCACAATGCTCTACATGCATTTTACATATATAACTCCAACCAAGCCTTCCTTGCCTTGTCAACTTCGACGACTTTGCTAGCTTCTAGCTCCATGGTTAGTTCGTTTTTCTGTTCTATCAAGGTCTCAACTTCTGAGCTTGCAATGACAGTCAGCTTGCATGTCTGTCATTGTTCAGGGCCTCTATTTTCTCTTGTTTTGCAGCCTGGAGCTTCAAGCTAATCCCTAATGACCAAAGTTACTCACTGTCCCAATAAGCATTGTTCCAACATGCACCAACCCTGCTGTGCCCTCGATGCATGTCGATGATCAAATCTATCACCTTCCTTGCCCCGCTTCAGCAATCTTGTACATGCAGAACCATGACAAGTGGCGGAGGCTCTCTGCTATGGAGATGGGAGACCATGAACATACTGGCCAGTACCAATTGACCCTGTTTCCATCTAAAAATAGAACAAAAATCATATCCTTAATGTTAGTATCGCACAATTCATTCACCGGATCACCAAAACCTACTGAATTGTCAAACCGAGGCAGCCAATCGGGATCTTCCTTTTGTATATTGCAGTAGTCGAGTAGGTTTCCATGGTTGGAATAGCTGAAGAGTGAAGAGGGGGCTCGACCTCGAGCTCTTTGGTGCTGGGTCCGTCATGGTGGCTGCAGCAATCTTCCTCTCAATTTTCATTATTTTAGGGCCAGGTTGCCGCTTTGTCTTGCCGTCGTAATCGCTCTCGTTCATCCTCGCGCCCTGTTCTTGGAATTCTTTTGTGGTGTTAATCCGAGAGGGTAGAGAGGAGCGGGAGTGGGGACGTGAAGAACCGGGTGTGCAAACCCTTGATCCTGTCTTGCACTTGCATTTCGTGTGCAACCTGGTGGAGAGACGGGATACGAGTAATCTTGCTTTTGGATGGCTGAGGATTGGCTTACTTTCAATTTGATCGATCGTTATATTCTGCTACCTCCGTTTTTTTCATTTGACGCCTTTGATTTTGGACACGTATTTTACCATTCGTATTATTCAGGAATTTAGTACAAGCATGCAAAAATATAAATCATGTTTAAATTACCTTTAATGATAAAACAAGTCACAATAAAATAAATTATATTTACATAGTTTTCTTTCGATAAGACGAATGGTAAAAAACGTGCTAAAAGTAAAAAAAAATCAAATAAAAAAGAAAGAAGGAAGCATTATATTATTTGGCACAAGGTGACCTCAAGTTCTTGGTACGATATTGCTTCTTTGGGTAGGAAGATCAATTAGGTCTTTCACTTTGGGATATAGATGGCCAAATGGGCCGGCACGAGGCACGGTATTTTGGTCCGGCCCGAAGCACGGCACGGCACGGCACGATTAATTTTTCTGATTTTTTATTCATCAATATGTATATTATAATGTCACATGACACAATCAACACAAGTGAAATCAAGTTCTAGTGGCTAGTAGGTGTGGCAATAGGGCTTTGGATGGATATCAAGAGGTCCCTAATTCAAAGCCTAGAGTCACCATTTTTACCACATATTATCTCTATTTAGTACAGGCCCGTTAGTGTTTCGGGCCAGCCTGGCATGGCACAGCCTCCCTTCGGGCTATGCCTCGGCACGGCACGGCCCGAGGATGGTGCTGGGCCGTGCCGAGCCGCCCGTTTGGCCATCTATACTTTGGAAACAGGGGAAGGAAAGATTATATAAGTTGACATAGGGTCCCACATCTTATTTTGTTTTTTTTTATCAATAGGTTTCCACCTCAGCCACCACATGGGCAAAACCGCAGTCGAAACTACCGCATGGGTCATTTGCACTGTTGTTAGGTTTTGTGGGCTAGAATACCTGTTTTCATAGTTCAGAAAGACATGTAGACAAAACGTGATAGTTTAGTGTAAAATAGACATTTTTCCTTAAAAAAAATTAAAGGTAATTGACTTCGTCATTTAATAATTATTGAAGCTAATTTTTTTTTCTCAATTTAATGAATATATAAAGAAGCAGCCACGATGTATCCCGATCTCAGATTTAGCCTCTCTTTGATTCGTGGTTGGGCACGGTTTTGTTCGGTTGGAACAAAAAATTTTAGTTTTGTACAAGCTATTCGGTATAACATTTTTTAAATAATTTTTGAACCTTGTAGGGTTTGAGTATTTTACTCAAAGATCTCATAAATATATTTTAATAATTATTTTTTATCCTTTCCGTATCTCGTTTTGATAATCTTTAATTTTTAGCTCAACCATCAAACCCAACCGAACCGCGAAACAAGAAGGCCTTAATTAGCACAAGTTGTTGAACTCATATATTTCGCGGTAAGATAAACACGAAAAAGTTGTAATCACGCCATTTCATAGGTTGCCCGATGTTAGCAGGGATCACGCATGTGAAACAAGCAAATACAACAAGTGAAGTTATTTAGGTCTCTTTAATTAATTTTACATGAAAACAATGTGTTAGATAAGTATATATAACCAACGGTACAAATTAACAATGTACATGGTATACGCGCGTAGCACTGTCTAGGATTCTAGGGAATAACGACGGCAGGCCACAAACCAGTGGCTTGTAATTCTTTTCCTACGAAGGCTGGTCATATTGATTTATAATTATTGAACTTCCTTGTTTTATACTTATTGAAGCTATTTTGATTTTTTTCTCAATTTAATGAAATTATACAAAGAAGTAGCTGCGACATATTCCGATATTTGATTTAGCACAAGTTGATATGAAGTCGTAGATTTTACAGTAAGATAAACAAGAACAAATTGTGGTCCACGCCATATGTGGTCCACGCCATCCATGAGCCCACATCGTATGTGGTCCATGATAGTCATTGGACATAATACAACAATCTCCTGCTTGCACAATCAACAATCATGCATTAATAATTCCTGGTCATGTAGGTTCATGTGCAACCTAGCAGTACATATTTACTCTTGATTGCATAGAATGGTCACATCGGTTGAACCTTGGTACACACAACATACTGGTCCTTTTGCAATCTATACGATGATGTTGTAAACATTCGAAAATTGATTGTCATGTCAACATCTTTTGAGTTTGACCAATGATGAAATCATCAGGATCTTCATATAAACCAATCAATACTTAGCACATGATCCCCCTGCAAACGACATCCTCGATGCCTTTTTACTTCAATGTCTTTTTAGACATTGATCACATTATGCTTCCGTAAAGTGTGAGATAAAATAAATAGAAAGAGCTAACCTTGATAACAAGTACCACTATTCACACTCATGCGACACAAACACAATTATTTCTCAACATGGGATAGGGGTAGATTAATTGCAATGTCAAATATCTTCTGGATATGACCTGTCAAACCTTCTAAGCCTTGATCTTTGCAATTATCTATGAGTGGTCACATCCACAGCCAAGTAGCCTCTTCAATAGGTCTTATACACATGGTTGTACCACCACATACCGAATTTCGAGTAGGGGACACACATAACAAATGCTCATGTGGCATTGTGCTAGTTTTAAAATTTCTCATCTCATATTATCGGCTCTCAACGGTGATTATGCTCTTTCAGAAACCTCTCTTTCTTCAGGAAGATTTGTGTTCCTTTGGGAAACCTCTCTTTCCTCATGAAAGAGTCCTTACTTCTAAAACATGAGCTTGACTGTTAGCCGTTGTTTATGAGACTTGGGTAATCTCTAGTAATCTCATGAGAAAAAACATGGGAGTATGACCTATATGTTCCAGTCGAGGGGTGGCCTATTACCAGCCATGTAACTATGACTTTAAGTGATACTTATTCACACAAAACATGCAACTCAAGATGTAGTCCATTGTCCAAGTTGTGAATGAGTGTAGGTTGGACCTCTAGATGGATGTTTCAACCCTAACAGATCTCCGTTGAAACACTAATATATCAAATAGTATCGTGAATATGCAAATCTATGATGGACATTTGATCTGGTGGAGGATTCAATATATGAGCTTGTCCCAATATATTTGAGAATAATTTAAATAAATCTCAAGGACTCAAAGGCCCATCTTCTTGTGGCGGTAGTGTGGAACGTGTAGTACCACCTTGCTTGTTGTGGCAGGAAAAATATCGTCTCAACCGCTATGTAAGGAGCAATCTACGCGCGCGGGCTTAGGCGCGGCGCGGACCAGACGCGGGCACAGGCGCGGCGGCCTAGGCAGGCGCGGGCCAAGGCCGACTCAAGGTCGGGCATGGGTGAACAGTGTTGGATTAGGCCGAAAAAGGGGGAAAATCAAAGGAGGTGGAGAAGGAGCCCAAAATCGAGAAGGAAAAGAAGTCCTGTTTGGACTAGAATTTCATGACGAAAATTAGGGTTGCGTTACTACTATATAACCAGGCTGAAGAGGGAGCCAAACCCAACAATTCAAAGCAATCAACTGTGGTATTGAGCGTAGATTTCGGATGAGTTTTTTGAGGCGTGAGATTCCGAAGGAGGGAGGCGTTCTTGGAAGGCTGTTGGCGATCTGTTCAAGACGGCGAATGGGTCGGGTGGCCATACATCAATCGACAAGCAATTGGCGTTGGGAGAAACGTAGGTCAGCAGGATGAAGCCAACGGGTACGAATTTCGGCTTGGTGAGGTTGGTACGAGAAACTTCAGTTTATGGCAGGCGAGGGTCCGAGATCTCTTGGTGTAGCAGGGGATTGTGATGGTTCTCAAGGCAAATAAACCGAAGAAGGTGGAGGTCGGTGATTGGGAAGAGATGCGGTTGCAAGCAGCGGCAACCATACGCCTTTGTCTCTCAGATCAAGTTATGTACCATGTCATGGAGTTTTCATCACAAAAGAAAATTTGGGACATGTTGGCCAGTCAGTTTATGTCCATGACTCTGACCAACAAGCTGTATCTGAAGCAGAAGTTGTATGGTCTGAAGATGCAGTAGGGGATGGATCTGCAAGAACACATTGATGTTTTCAACGGATATGCCACAGATCTATCACATCTAGAGGTAACAATCGTTGATAAAGACAAGCTATTGAGACCCATGTGGTGGGTCCCCTTGTGTAGTGATGAATATATGTGACGGTTTGAATTTGATGTGATTTTGAAGTGTTTTGAGTTGCATTTGTGAGACGGACACGAGTTGAGTGTCTGGCGGACAGTGTCCGATGCCGACCGGACATGTCAAGTTGTGGTGGGTTTCTGCGAGAGTTTTGATCGGACGATGTCCGGTGGTGTTCTGTCTGCGCTGTCTTGAGCGTGAGTGAACGGTGTTCGGTAGGGTCGTGTCAGGGTGACACGTGTTGATGTTGAGCTTGCCTTTGTATGATCTTGTGTTGTGCTAACCTTGCAGGAGAGGT
>SPJY01018815.1:379845-421262 GCA_005191435.1 Raddia distichophylla
GACAAACTTTGGCCATGTACCTTAGCGATGGGAGGGAGAAGGTGCAATGTGGAGCGGTCGGGCAATGCTCTAATATAAAGTGGTTATCCATATGCCTTAAAATATAATATAAATTAAAGCATTAGTTCATGTTGAACCCCTGCAAGCTAGTTAGATGAATTTTGAGCTTGGTTCTAGGATTTTCCAAATGGGATAAGAATCCTCCTATTGGCAGGAACCATTGGTGGGTTTTTAAAATTCGGAGAGAAAGCACCATCACTCATCACAAGATGCCTTTTTATTATAGAATATCTCTACAAAATGAAGCCTAGGAATCTTTTCTAATTGGCAATAATCATTTAGAGAAGAATACAAATAGAGAACTATACCTTACTGTCCAGTATCCAAATCAATCATTTTCTTGGCTACTTATGAAGCAACCATTGTGTCAGCTATTTCAATTGGAAACAAACATGCATGGTTTGACAAGAAGCAAAGATGTACCTAGCCATAAGACTCAGCAGATAAGAGAATTCAAAGTTATTGGCATCCTCTTCAAGCTCGACTGCTCGACCAGGGAAAATGACCAAACAAGCATAAAAGAAATAACTTGTCACAAAGGTGGAACACTATCAATACTTGCATTGGCACAACCACTATTAAGAAAAGTTGCAGATTTCAAATTGCTTGCAAACAATGAAACAAGCAACAGTCACTGGACACTCTCCAGGTTCAAGTGAGTTAGCTTGGACAATCCTATAGAAATGGACCAAAAAAAATAACTGGCACGGCGTGGAGGACTTTGGAACAGTGAAAGAAGATTACCTGCTGACCTAGCATGTACTACTTGCAGGTAAATTAGTAGATGAGAATGGTCGGCGCTAGTGAAATGATGAGTTGGATTGCAGTAAACAAGAAAAGATCTATGATATGCAGCGCAGTCATAGTTTCAGTTTTGTTACCTTAAACAAATAAATTGGAATTTTATATGCTACGTAGAAAATAGAAATGTATGGTTACAATGATAGTAATGATCAGGGGCGGAGCCAAGATTTCATCATAGGGGAGCCGACACATAACAAACTAATTTGCAGTATGATCCTATCATTATATTGAAAGCGAACTATTTGCAAAAAAAATGTTTCGTAAAAATATCATTATGTCATGTAATAAATCGAGTCAAATATACCATAACAATATAGAAAGTAATGATAATAGTATCGTAATAACTTCGTATAGCATACATTATACGAAGTTATACGACAATGATTTTCTCCATGAAAGCAATACAAAGAACAAAACAATGGTAACATAGAAATCTATACCTCAAATGAAGATTACCAGGTAAAAATTCGATCATACAAAGCACCAAAATATTTTAAGACTGTTCACACCAAAGATTAGATTATTTAAACAGGGACTGATATGCTACTGTACAACTTTAATATAAGCCATGTTATTCCAAGCATCATTTATTATACAAATAATCCCTTCTAATGCAGCAATCAGACACGTGAGTTTGATCTTGACAAGCAAACCAGCAGCAATCAGTAGCAGATGCTTCCGGTAATCCTCTTTAGCTCTACATGGGAAAAAAAAAGAGAAAAACAACATAAACTGTCTTGTACCTTGCAGGCTTGCTGGAGAGTCAGTGCGATGCTTACGTCGACCACGGTGCCAAGGCGACGTAGACACGTCAGTGACGGCATACACAAGGGCAGACAAACTTTGGCCATGTACGTCTACTAGGGAACAAGCTTTCTCAAGCGGTAAAAAAAAGGATCAAACTTCTACAAGCGGTTTAATGCCTCAAAACAGTCTCAAGCCAGAAAATGACCTCTAGAAGCGGTTGGGGGCACGATCCGCTTCTAAAGACCTAAAATCCTAAGCGGTTTGTGTCCCCAACCGCTGCTATACCTCTACAAGCGGTTGGGAACACGAACCGCTTAGGATGCTTGGCTTTACAAGCGGTTTAATAGCCCCAACCGCCGTAAAGGCCCATTTTTCGAATAGATAAAAGGAAAGCTCCCCCCATCCTGTCAGATAACGTGTATGGGTGAGTTGACTAGCTGGGTGAGGTGTGAGGCAAGAGGTCAAGGGTTCAAATCCCACCTCCCCCAATATTTATTTGCCTTTTTTACACTCTATTACAAGCGGTTCAGAGAACCGCTTGCGATGCGCAACCGGTTGCTTATAAGCGGTTTTAAAACCGCTTGTAGAGGGCTTACCAACCGCTTGGAAAGCTCTTTTCCCTAGCAGTGTTTCGTGCTTCGCCAGTAATTAAATTGATAAAGATCGCTGTCAATCCTTGATAGAGCTGAAAAGTAAATAAGATTATGACTCAGAAAGGTTACAAAGTGTATTAAAAATAGTTTTGATTTTTAGGTAACCACTAAATTAGATTAAAAAAATGGCTACAAAATATGGTTTATATAAAAATAATAAATTTTTGAGACGTAAAGAGGGCAGCACCTTTCATCCTACACATAACTCGATTACACGCTCAGCTGTAAGCAACAACTAAAGTGTATTTATGTGCATATATGTGCGTGTCAGATTTCAATATGGTAGTTGCGAAAAAAGATAGTTAGAATTAGAATAGATGGTTGCACCGGTTGCCAGTAGCATGCATACACTAGCGAAGCTAAGGTTTTTCTTTCGTTTTGTATTTATCTGAAGGTTGTGGAAGCTTTAATTTCCTTAATTTCGTAATACTGTAGTATAGTAGTTGTTGCTTTGCCGCATCCATCTTGTGAGCTGACGTTAACCGGTGGAGTTGGCCTTGTCCGAGCATTAGGTGAAAGGTTGGAGGGCTAACCCATGTATCCATCCAAAAGTTTATCTACGATTTAAAAATGTATCAAGGCTCAAGACACCAGCAAGGTTGATGTCAATGGTCACCAATACAGAGCATTCCATAAAACCCTACCAAGTATTATTCATAAATTTTTTAGGGATATGAGAATTGATAGAGGAACACATGTTTTGAGAAAGTAGTGCAACGTGTAAAAAAAAATTCGAGGATGAAGGAAGTACACACTATGATACCCGGATACTTTCCAAAATTCACGTATCTATATTCGCAAACGTACCGGACATGGATACAAGGGGAGACGCTAGGATACATATCAGATATTTTTTATAATTTTTAAATAATAAAAAAAATCGGATACTCTATGAATACCTTTTTGATACTTGTGGGATACCTCTGAACCAAATACATTGCTCTCTCACCTGTGCCTCGACTCCTCCCGTTTCACAGTCCCGCCCGACCCCCCTATCTCCATGTAACCCTAACTGACGCCGCCACTGACGCCCACATCTGGAGATTGGAGACAGTCAGCCATCGCCTGGTGCACGCATCTGGACCCTAGCTTGCAGTTGCACTGCCGCCAAGGCGCTGACTGTGGTCGCTGTCGGCCACCGCGGTTGCCGCCATCACATGATGCCCTTTTGTAGGCTGCAGCCTACCAGCCCCATCGCCGACATCCAGCACTACAACAGCAGGCAACTCTACTTTAATGTCGTGTGTTCTAACAGATAGGGTTGGTCTGCCCTCTGTTGCACAGCATGCTCTATATAATTTGGTGGCATAGATGGTGATGGATCGATGGTGTTGGTCTACTCCCTTTCTTGCAATGTAGTTCAATGATAGGGTTGGGCAACCGGGAGAGACAGGGAGTTCTACTCCCTCTGTTGGTTCAATATTGATGCCAACATCGAGAGGATCATCTTAAATAAATATCTTGCTTAATGCCTATGATATTTTAGCAAATGACAATGAGAAGAAAGCTCTCTGGAGGTATATTGAATTGCTAGAGAAGACTTGTAAAGGAAGTGGGGAGAATGCAAATTTTAGGTGCAAACTTTGTGATCTTAACTTTAATTGGAGCTACTTAAGAATCAAGGCACTTTATTACGGTGCTAATTTTCTTCAGCAACCTGATCTATCACTTGATGTCCTTGAAATAGAGGCAATTTTGGATGATATTGCAGAACTTGATCTCAACCTTGGTGGAGCAGGACCTTAAGTGACAACAGATGAAAGCTACAACTAATTATCTAATTTTCTTGCTAGTTCATACTCTGAATATCTATATGAACTATGAACTGTTGTGATTGTGTTTTTATGATTTATGAACTATCGGTTGTTTACTGTTTGTGAAATATGAGACTATGAGGTATGAGCAATCAGTTATGTAATGTTTGTGAACCGTGAACTATGAACTATTAGTTTGTGTCTTTGTGAATTGTGAGTTATCATTTATCTCCATAGTAACATAGATGGTGTTTAAGACTCCAAGAATTCAAGTATCTAGGAATTTTCAGGGTAATATAGTTTTTTGTAATAATATGTTTGGATGCGTTCATGGACTATAGGACTATTGAAGTGATGGAGTCATGGTGATGGTAAAAATAAGATTGCAAGTGTGCACTCATGCAATATTAATCAGGTAACAATTTTTTGCTTTTTAACTATTAGCATTATTTATTTTCTGGGTGTTTGTGTGTAAACATAACCCCGTATGGATGACTTAGAGAGATTGTCGTATCGTGTATCCGCATTTATATCCCCTTGTCCGGGCAACATAGAATACACATAACCTCCCTAGCCTTATTGAACCAATTGGAAAACCTAGCTAATTTTTTGAGAACCTATCATCAAGATTATGCCTTTTTTTTTCCCTCGTCGCTTTTCTTCAAACCTTTCTGGAATTTCTTGGAAGATATCCTCGTGGAAGACTTGCAGAGACACATGTCATGTCTGAATTTCGAAATGTACATCCATGTGAAACCTTGTGTTTTTACACCAACTTGCCGTTTCTTCAACGCACCTGGCGAAAAAGACTCGGGAACAATCAGGTTTTGGTGGTCACCTTTGGAGAGCAATACCGGCAACAGTTTGTCCAGTTTTGTCTTTGTTATCAAGCAACCCTAATCGTTTGTTGATCTGATTTTCTACATGCATGGCAGGTAATGCAACTTCTCCAAGTTAGTATTAGTATTTTACTGATGACGGTTTGTTGAGCCGGAGATTGTGCGTGCTTTTTCCTTCACGAAGTAGTTGTACTTGCAAATCGCAGTGATCCATTTCTCCTGGTCTTTTTTCCAAAGCACGACACATCAAGGCCAAGTCCACAATTTTATCACAAAGAAAAGGTCCAAGTCCACAAGTCCACAATTATATCTTAGTTACGCTACTTTGCCGAGAGCAAAATCTTTTTACCCGTTTTGTAAATCAGATTTGCTAATTTTTAGGCGTCTGAAATTTTGTTAGCTATCAATCCTTTAAAATCACACCCTAGTAATACTAAAATCGCACGGCTTACATATACAATTTTAATATAAAATTGTTATTTATCAATTATCTATTTTATTCATTGATTTCCTATGTTTTATTATTATCTAAATTTGCTAAATACATGTGTTCACATACTTTTTTCTTCCTATGCCTCAAGTCTTTCGGTCATTCTAAAACTGCATGTTAGGAAGATTAAAATTGTGCAACTTCTCCAAATTCTTTTCCCAGAGCAAAATATATTTACCCATTTTGTAGTCATGTCTCAAGTCATCATGTTAGTTTTGGTCATTCTAAAACTGCATGTTAGGAAGATTAAAATTGTGCAACTTCTCCAAATTCTTTTCCGGGAGTAAAATATTTTTACCCGTTTTGTAGTTAAAGGAGGTTGCCGTATGGCCAGTAATCGATATTTTCAAATACACAGATTTAAATTAAAATGAAATACCACCAAATTCGTTAGAATTAGAACAAAATTCAACCAAAAGAAAAAGAAATTACTGGTAAGCAAAAATACAGGCTGTTCTCACTGGTACCCGGCAGTTTCCGCTCAGTTACTATATCTCTGACCAAGAGTTACCGACCCCTTCGTTTTTCTAGTTGAGGAACTTTCCAGCCATCGAAAGATGGAATTATACTCGGCCCTTACTCGTAGGCCACAGCAATACTTTCAAGAGGGATAATATGGCCGAAAAAGCCATAGCTTTGGAGCTTGGAGCATTGACGAGCATCCACAACAGCGGTGTTTTTAGAGGGGTATAGAGAGACTGTTGTGTTTTAGAGGGGTATAGAGACGCCGTCAGGGATGGTCTCCTGGTCTGGCTATTTCTTTCCCAACGGTTGAAAAGAGCCTCTCTCCAAAACTATTCGTGGCTATTTTCTACATTTCGTTCCCACCAAATCTTTTGTACAAACTTCAATCCTTCTAAAGCAAACCAAGTCATCTCTCTCTCTCTCTCTCTCTCCTGCCCTTATATATATACTGATAGACCAGTGGCTGATGGTTTTGAAATAAGCAAGCAACGATTGTGTGGATGACAAGGCTACTGCTGCTTGTTTGCTCCCATGGAGGAGATGCTTGAGCAAGGTGATCTTGTTCCAAGGAGCGTGTTCAAGATTGAGCAAGAAGTGCTGATCCACAGCCAGGTCAGAAAAATCAAGCAGGAGGATGAGGAGGCGAGGGAGCTCATCCAGAGGCTGCAGCTGCAGGAGATGAGGCCGGCCGCCAAGCTCCGTGAGCCGGCGGCGCGGCAGGCCTCGCCGTCGCCGCTGCGCCGCGCCGGGGAAGCCATCTCGGTTGGAGATTGAGGGCAACATTTGCTGTGCCCCTCGATCCCTCCTTCCTATCAGGGTGATTCAGTGTGGTTGGTGTACATAGGTAAGAGTGTTTCAGTGTCATGCCTAGCTAGGAGCCTAGGATCAGTGTGATACTGTGATGTGATCGGTGATCCACCCATGGATCGGCAGAATCAGGGTCTAGCACCTGCTCGGCTCTGTTCTCCGGCCCATTTTTCGGCCGTGTGAATACAAAGCAGTTGCCTGCCATGCGTGTTTCGTTTCTTGGATTTTGACTCCGTTTTTTAAAGGTTTTTAGTATGGGTGCCATTATAAATCAACTATTTCTTAGAAATACCATTGCAAAACATGATTTCATTTAGATTACATCATTAAATAACATCAATTTCAAAACTGTTGCTAGAGAGCATTTTTAGCATACACGGAATCAACATACATTATAACATACGCTGAAAGGTAGGTCCCACATGTCATAGCCTCTACTCTTTCCTTCTTCCCAAATCTCCTTCCCTTACATCCCCGGCCACACCTCCCTCGAGCCCCGGCCAAGCCTATGGCAGGGATGTCGCGTCGCATCCCCTCATTCTCGGCACAAGATCGCTGCACCGCCTCCCCTCACACTACAGGGATCCCTATCAGTGTTCTCGACCAAAACCAATGACACAAGGCCCGATAGCGACGACATAAGTCTTGTGTTGTCAACTGGCTAACGACACGACTTGGATGACACAAACTACTTGTGTCATCGGCTAAGCACAAAGGCCAAGGACACAGGTCCACCCCGCGTAGCTCACCTGTCTATGACATGTGTCCTCGGCCTACACAAGGCTGACGACACAAAGAGCTCTCCCCAAAGTGCCCAGGTGGCAGCCCATGCCCACTTGTGTCATCGGCATTTTGTATGGTCGAGGACAAGTTGTTTAAAAGCAAAAAGATTTTGTAAATTAAAAAAATCACATTTTTAACCGTCAATAAAACCCCAATATCCCATAATTACATGTCCAAATTTCACACAACCTCATGCACACATTACACCATAACGCAAATATCCCATATAACAGCAATACACATCTCATATAACGTCGTCCAAACCACAATGACCATCCACATCTATACAACGTCGGCATACGTAGTTTTTAACATACAACCACCATATATTATTTTGAATTTCATGGTTACGACCCAAAGCTTACGAAAACATTTTTGAATATTTTTTTTGGACTTCCAAACACCTTATCAAAAGTCTTTTCAGACTAATAATCTACCACTGGCCTCACCAAGCTGAAAAGGAACCAAAGGCAAGAGTAACAGAAGTTAATGGTGACGCACCTCGCATGTTAAACTACAGAACCCATTGAATACAATGACTTAACTTATTTTTTCTGTCGCAGCAGCTTAACACGATGATAATCACTAGAGCAACCAGTATACCAAATTAGCACCCGAGGTTGCAAATTCCAGATTAACACTACACACCAAGCCTGTCTTTCAAAACTAATAGATAATAGATACGAAGTTTTTGGAAAGAAAAACAGCTAACTGTTCTCTGCTCCCAGAGATATCACAGCTTAAACTGGCACAACCTATCACAAGATAATCATGCTGCGGATGCAAAGCTCACAACACAGTCACCACCATCCCTGGCCTTGAAGTGATCAGTCTGTCTTCATTGCCTCAGCATGATAAGTATCCAGGTCTTTGTCCAGCTCATCTGCAGTCTTCTCAGCTTGCTTCCTTCCCCGGCCACGGCCCTGGAACTGACCACGGCCCCTGCCTCTTCCCTGAAACTGAGCCTGGAATGGGGCACGTCCCCTGCCTCGGCCCCGTCCAGCCTGGAAAGCGCCGCCTCGTCCAGCCTGACACAAAGAGCTCTCCCCCAGCCCCTAACGGCACTTTGTGTCGTCGGCTCTTCAAGCGACCGAGGACACAGTGACCTGTGTCGTTGGCTCTTTTTGTGAGCGAGGATGTCCAGGTGGCAGCCCATGCCCACTTATGTCATCGGCCCTCTGTATGGTCGAGGACACAAGTTGTTTAAAAGCAAAAAGATTTTGTTAATTAAAAAAAACATATTTTTAACCGTCAATAAAACCCCAAGATCCCATAATTATATGTCCAAATTTCTCACAACCTCATGCACACATTTTATCACATACATGCACCACATTACACCATAATGCAAATATCCCATATAACAGCAATAAACATCTCATATAACGTCATCCAAACCACAATGACCATCCACAACTTCTATACAACGTCGGCATACGTAGTTTTTAACATACAACCACCATACACAGGCTATTATTTTGAATTTCATGGTTACGAGTGCAGACATAGGTGTAACTGAGTCGGAGAACTATTTAACCATACATTTTATTGCCATTTTTAAGACTTTGGATCGTTTTCCCCAAAGCTTACAAAAACATTTTTGAATATCTTTTTGGACTTTCAAACACCTTATCAAAAGTCTATAACCTTTTTCAGACTAATAACCTACCACCGGCCTCACCAAGCTGAAAGAAGAACCAAAGGCAAGAGTAACAGACAAGTTAATGGTGACGCACCTCGCATGTTAAACAACTACAGAACCCATTGAATACAATGACTTAAATTTTTTTTTCTGTCGCAGCTTAACACGATAATAATCACTAGAGCAACCAGTTACCAAATTAACACCCGAGGTTGCAAATTCCAGATAAACACTACACACCAAGCCTTCAAAACTAATAGATAATAGATACGAAGTTTTTGGAAAGAAAAACAGCTAACTGTTCTCTGCTCCCAGAGATATCACAGCTTAAACTGGCACAACCTATCACAAGATAATCATGCTGCGGATGCAAAGCTCACAACACAGTCACCACCATCCCTGGCCTTGAAGTGATCAGTCTGTCTTCATTGCCTCAGCATGATAAGCATCCAGGTCTTTGTCCAGCTCATCTGCAGTCTTCTCAGCTTGCTTCCTTCCCCGGCCACGGCCCTGGAACTGACCACGGCCCCTGCCTCTTCCCTGAAACTGAGCCTGGAATGGGGCACGCCCCCTGCCTCGGCCCCGTCCAGCTTGGAAAGCGCCACCTCGTCCAGACTGGAAAGCGCCACCTCTTCCAGCCTGGAAAGCACCGCCTCTTCCAGCCTGGAAAGTGCCGCCACGTCCAGCCTGGAAAGTGCCGCCACGTCCAGCCTGGAAAGCACCACGGTTCCATCTGCTGCTGGAATTACTGGAATGGCACATTGAGAATGGCAGTTCAGCAAAAAGATCAAAAGATATTATATGGGATTCAAAAACATTTTTGAAATGTTTAGGGCATTAACTCAAATAAAACACACAGGCTGTCAGGTTACCTGTTAACATTTACTGCCAAAAACCTTGAAACGATTTAAAGGACAATCATTGAAAACAAACATCCTTTTTTCTCGTTTTGTTTCAGATATGTATATTCATGACTCAGCAAGCAAAATTTGTCTTATGGCAGGAACAAGTGGTAGCATCACTGGTTCAGTCTCCATCTGAACTTTGTGCACGAAATGTTCATCTATATAAGTAAGCAAGACATTGCTTACTGTTAATATGACAAGTTGTGAGCAGAACCAGTAAAAAAAAAATCAATATGAAATGCCTACGGAGTAAAATTTCCAACATCTAAAGGCAAGCAATAAGACCAAAAGCTTCATTGTAAATATGATAACATAATGATAAAGCATGCACTAGTAAATTAAACAAGACAATAAATAGCATAATTGATACTTCCTACCTAACACATTACACAACAGATTTCACAGATAAAGGAAGTTCATATTGTGAGAAGCTTTACCCTGAAGGCCTAATGCTGGAACTGCCGCCTCGTCGGTCCAGTTCAGACCTGAGATGTTTTTTGATTGAGATGTAATGTACAAAAGGTAGATATGTACCAGTGCTACTTAAAAACAAAAGAAAAGAAAAGGCCTCAGCATAGCACTAATTCCAACTCTGGTTCATGTTCAGAAGTTATCAATTGTTCCTTAATTTTAAACTGCTAAAGTCAAACATGAAGAGATACATTTAACAGCCAGATTTATTCCCTATTTCAAACTAACATGCTTTTGTGAACTTACTCATTGCATATGATATGTTTCACAAAATACCTGAACCTTCCATAATATGAAGGATTCAAACTTAAAAGTGGCAACCCAATGTGCATTTTTGACTGATTCAATAGAAAATGTCTTGACATCTTCACCACGAAAATGCAGGAACATGAAAAAACACTTATCGACAAAAGTTGCTCTTTGGACACAAAAGGTAGACCAAGAAAAGGAAGGTATATATCTCTCCCAGCAACCAGAATCATGATTGCCCATCACTAATAAACTTGGACAAAGACACGATGCATTTATTGGTGATTTAGCTGAGGTCTTAGGTCAACTTTTGGTCCTCAGAAGCTAAAGTACATGCTGAGAAATATGAAGCAATAGCTTTGGTGCATCACAAGGAAATTGTTGAAATAAGACAATCAAAGTATCCAGGTTGAAAACAATCTGACACATCCAGCAAACCAGCAACACCCTTCTGGTCGGCAATAGTTGGACAACAGATAAATATTAATAAAAGAGCATCATAAAATAAGGATAAGTGGAAAATATTACTCACGTCAGAACAACTGTTCTGGTAGCTCTGCCATTAGAAGCCCCGACAACATTTATGCGAGGAGTCATAGGCAAACTTAAGTCACTTCCAATAACTTCAATCTTCATAGCTTTTCCATCAAGTAGAACATTATTGTAGCGTTTCAATGCAGCAATTGCATCACTTCTCCTCGTAAACACCACCTCCGCTGTGCCCTTTAGAAATAAAAAAACATTTATACAATAATAGAGGCAAAAAAAAGGAGGGCCCAGTGACCACTAATGGTAATCTTACATAATACCTCAGCCATTTAAACTTTTACAAATACACTAAATTTGACAGTTTACCTAATATTCAGGTAATTTATTCTAAAATATCTAGCTTTTTTAATATTGTGGAGTAAAGAAAACAGTGGTTACAGTCTTACAGGCTTACAGTTGTACACATTGTTAGTTTGGAAGGCCAATTGATAATTACATTAAGCTTTTCATTAATACAACTTCAGAGAAATCACCAGCATTGAAGTAAATTTTCTCTAAGCACATTATCACCGCATTCTCCGACCAGAAATGCATAGCCAAGCACTCAAGCATTTTTTTATGCATAAGAAATTAGCATGCTATAACCTACATGTCTACATAAAATATTATGTACTGCCATTCTCATGTCCTCATGGCCTCAAATGCGAGCCATGAATTCTCACCAAATATATAAATGAATTTAGTTTATTCATCTTGAGAAAACTGGAACTACCAAGAGGCAGGTTGAAAAGGTTTTAATTCACAGAAACACAATAGAATAAAATAGTTATCACTTGTAACTTTGTATTTTCCCATAAAGTATGGAAAACAATCTAAGTTGCATTAAGAGCATAAAGTAAAATAAAAAGATCGCTATAAGTTTAAATAACACCTAATCAAAAAATGCATACAATTTTCTTAAGGGAAAAATATGCTCAATATGTAAAGACAAAATACTAGAAGAAATACGAACATTTGGGCGACCATAGCCATCAAAGTGAACAGCAAAGCGTTTCAAATGACCGACTTCTGAAAACAGCTCCTACATAGCAAATTGAAAAATTGGCACTTTGTCAGCTTTACCTCAAGTAAGGAATGGTGAAAAGATGACTTCAGGTTATCAACTAGTTTCACAAACCTTTATATCCTCATTTGAAACCCCATAATCCAAGTTTGAAATATACAGTTTTGTACCAGTTTCTATTCCACTAGCCGCCATACTATCATTAAACAAATCAGGTCTCCAGGTCATGTCTTTGGTTCTGCTAAAAGACTGAAAAATGCCAAAAATCCAGCATATGAGGAAACATGTCATCATAGACTCATACTTCACAGAAGAATACCACCTCAAACTGATTGATATGATCATAATATCAACATCAGAAGCCACATTGACTTAATATCACTCTCTATGGTTCAATATAATTTACTGATAAGCAGCTAACTATAAATACCGCATCAATTTAACAATGAAGAGGGAGAGAGTTCCACCAATATCACAAGCGGAGTAGATAAATGGATATAGCACATGCTCTTGAGATAGCCTAGAAGAACTTCAGCCGAATAAAGTCCATAATTGTCAGATGAGGGGCGCATTGGAGCTCCAGACATGGCAAGAGGATCAATCGAGATTCCTCATTCAGTGCCCCAATTACATATACATCAACTGCAAGATCTCCATAAAGTTTCTTTTGCATTTATTCCCAGCCATACATTTGAGAGCGAAAGGTGGTATCCTTCAAAATTTCCATTACAGGTATTCACCACAGTTTACTTCTGCCCTCCATATATGAAAGGTTATAGATGCTCTACCCAACAAAGTATTCATTAGAGACAAATACCAAGGTTACTTCTTCCCCTCCACATAATAAAAGAGATGCTCTAGCCAACAAAGGGCCCATCAGTGATAAACACCACTATTAATTCTGCCCCTCCATATAAAAAAATCTTAGAGATGCCCTCCTCATTCAGTTTTTTACTTTATTCAGGAATCTGACCATGAAGAAAAACATAGTGTCAGTTTTGTCCTTGCCTTAGCAATAGTGCGTGCAGATGGTCGGGTGTTAACCCCAAGTGGTCCTCGAGGAGGCAGGCCAGATCTTCCACGCAGGATATGTCCACCTCGCCCACTTCCACCTTGAATTCGGCCACTACTCCTATCTCCACCCCTTCTGGCATAAAATGCCATATCTAAAGTTGTTTCAGTCACCAGCAGATAAAACAAGTCCCCAAAAACACAATGGCAACCTGCAGAACAGAAAATAAACTCTTACAATCTAGGGTGACAGATGACTATGCCTATATAACACAAACTCACAAGTACCAAGTAGGAATGTACTTGTAACTGAATGTGTATTTATCTAATATTCAGAGTGCACAAGTATAATCCATCACTATACATTCATATGGATATGGAATTAAGAAAAGTAACGCTTACCGATCAGCAAATGCAAAATATATGGGGACAACACCCACCGTAATTATAGTAATAACAAGTAACAACTGACTCGGTAAATCTCCAGGGCTTAATACCGCTCATCAACAGCTGCCAACAAAATTGGTGGGAGTTTTCAGTTTTTGCCACTCTTTAAAATTCGCATTTCGGTTTTTGCCATCCCTATGTATGACATGTGCGACCATCTGAGCCACTGACGGTGGGCCAGAGTGGCAAAAACTGAAACACTAATTGTAAAGAGTGGCAAAAACTGAAAATCAACTGAAATTGGTCCTACCAGGTACCAGGATACCAGCACCAATCAATTAAGTGTACATATTATTATTACAATTCTCATGTGACAAGAGACGGACTTAGTACCAGGACTTCTAAAGCACTCAAAAGTTTCCACGCCCAGGGTTGGATCACACCAGGTATAGGTGGTAGATTCAAAAGTTCCGGTAAACAAAAGAATTCTTATTCAACCTATTCAGGACACACCATTTGGAATCACTAACGATTAAGGTTCCAGGAAAGATGAATCAAACCACCAGCACCCTCCTCCAACTCAGAAAAGCCTAATTGGGTCTCCGCTCCTGATTAACCTAAACAACGAAAGGGGAGCAAGGCCCTTCATACTGATTCATGACAGGCCTCATCTGGAAGACCACATCTATCCCCTTCCCTCTGCATCAAGTGTCAAACTTGCAGCTGCAAGATCATATGAACTAAGCGCGCGTTGTAGCAAGGTGCCATCCTCCCAATCCCCCCGAAATTCCGCGTCAAATTCTGCACCAAGTCACCAACCCAAACAGCTACCGACCGACTAGACCGGATCGACCGAAAAATCGACGAAAGCACAGGGTGGATCGAGCAGGAGTCCTTACTCTTGCGGCGCCTAGGGAGCTCGGTGCTCGGCGACCGCTGCTTCTGCTCGCGGGGGCGGGTAGACGCTTCCGACCGTGGTTCTCCTCGAGCCGAACCCCCGCCGCCGCCGCCGACACCACTGGCAACTGCGAGGAGGAAGGAGGCGGAGGCGCTTCCGGGAACGGGGAGGGAGGTTGGATGGATGTGGCCTGTGGGAGGGGAGAAAGCGGTGGAGACTGCGTGCGGTGCGGGCGGGGGCGGCGTTGGAAACCAAAAACCCTAGCCTCCGTCTCGCTCTCGCGCCGTCGTATTCGTTCACGAACAAATAACCAAAGACTTTTTTGGTCGTGGACCTCGCGGATGCTGTTCGGTTTTTGTTAGGGCGTTCGCTCTCTCCGAGTCCTCGTGTTCTTTTCAGCATATTGTGTGTGGTTGCATATTACTGTAGCAAATTTTGTTATTTTTATACAGCCTATATGTTGTCATAATCCATAACGATTTTTTCGTGTCTTTTAGTACTCCTTTCAAAAATTCTAAAACTATTTTTTAATTATTTTTTAATAATCTTTAGAGCTTTTTTCGAGAGCTCTTAAATTTGCTACAGTATTACGCCAACGCAACGATGCGCTGAAAAGAACAAGGCCTAAATTTGATCCCCATAGTCTCATGTACACTCCCTTTAAAAACTCTCTCCCTATTAGGCTGTTTGGTTGCCTTCTCAGTTGAACCAGGCTGGTTGGAGCCAGGCCGAGATGATGCAAATGGATGTTGTTTGGTTAGGTGCATGAGATTGTACAGCGTAGAGACGTTGTTTGGTTGACTGCACTAAGGAGAAAATGGCATGGAGAAATTCAAAAGAGGGATGAAACATTTTAATAAATAAATTCTAGAAAATCAAAATAACAAAATATCAATTACAAAAATAAAAAAAATTCAAAAGAAAGTCTCATAAATAAATAAATTCAAAAACAAAAATTTTAAACTTTTAAAATTTATATGGCAAGTGTGGTATCATTTTGTTCAAAAAAATATCAATAACCCATTTTTGAAATCGGTTTGGTAATAAAAAATACTAATCAAAAGATATAGCAAAATAAATAAATCAAATGTGTTGCGCATGTGGTTGTTGCTGCATCCGTGGAGCCTGGCTCTGGGAAACGCCCAATTTGGTCGTATCTCCAGAGCCTGGCCCAGAGGGGTTAATTGCATCTATATAGCCTGGTTCAGATGGGTGAGAAGACAACCAAACACCTTAATTTTGTATCTCTAGATGCAAAACTTCTTCAATGCAGACAACCAAACAGCCTATATATTTCTTCTATCTTCAACAGTGTTCCATATATGAAGAATTGTATAGGGGAAGGAGAGAGAATCCCTACATATAAGAGAATGGAGAGAAATTCTCTATTTTAGGGAAGGGAATAGAATAGGGAACGCTGTTGAAGCACATAGGGGAAAAATTCATCCCCTATTTTAGGGTAGAGGATGCTTTAGAAAAGACTGTTGGAGACAGCCTAAGAGCAGGCTCACTAAAAGCGTCCATAAACCAAGGCCCGGTCTCTATAATGTTTCAGCATGATTTACATTTCAATATCTAAATTTACATACTCTCTCTAGAGTCTTTATATTTAGAATCTCTCTAGAGAATCTAAGTATCTTTTCGAGGATAGAGACTCTGCTGGAGAGGATGAAAATATAGGAAATGAATAGTGATTTCGAGAAGGGATATAAAGAACGAAATATAGAGATGCTGTTGGCGATGCTCTAACAACTCTTTTCTTTTCTCTAAAACACTTTTTATGTCTATTTATCTCGCTAAAAATTTTATTCACAGTTTACATTGTACAGCACATCCTCTATATCTACTATCATATTATAGAAGGTCTGTTGAAGATGTTCTTAGGGATGGCAATCAGGGTTAGACATGGGTGTAGATTTATAGTGGATGACGGTCACATTTTAGGGAGGAGAAACATCGGTACATGGACTCATACCTGATCATGGGTATGACAACCTATCTTATTCATTGGATATCTGAACCACGTTGAGGGAAGAAAAAAAGGGGGAGGGACCACTGAGGGCTTCGCAGAGTCAGCTAGCGAAGCCCACTGTAGAACCGGCGGCGATAACATAGAGGCTGTGAAAAGAGTGCATATGAATTCGCAACCATTCTCATCGCCTATTCAAGGTTATCAGCGTCAAATCCACCCGACGTCGTGTTGGATCCGAGCGATGTTGCTGCTCCAACCCTCTTGTTGGCACCCCTAGTGTCAAATCTGAGTTTCGGCGTAGCGATGGCATGCAGGGGAAAGGAAGAAGGGCGACCAGGTTGTTGACATACATAGAACAGAGGTTGAGGGCAACCTACAGGATATGGGAAAAGGCATTAATAGGGGCCATTCAGTTTATTCGGGTATTTTGGTTCGGTTTATCTGGTCTTTTGAAATTTCAGTTTTAAAAAATGAGAACCAAATTTGAATGAAAAATAATGAGAACCGAACCATTTTAGCATAAAAAATTAGGTTTGGTTCTTTCGGTTTTTACCCAAATAATTTCATTGCGTCACACACTCACATTGCAGTCCAAATAAATCACATACAGATTCACAAATCACAATCATACATAGCAAATAAACCGAACAAATCAAATATTAAACAATACATGCTAACCTGGGGCTTAGGGAGTGGAGTCGTGGCGGTGGCGGACGGCGACGGCGGACTTGGGGTTCAAGGAGTTGAGCCGTGGAGGCGGACTTGGGGCTCGGGGAGTGGAGCAGACGGCGATGGCGCACGGCGGTTAGGGTTAGGAGTTGTTGTCGCCTGTCGGGTTGGGGAACGGGGGAATGGACAAATGGAATGGGGACTTCAAGATTTAGGGTTGGGGTCACGAGTTACCGAATTGGGGGAGGTTTGGCATCTGGGCCGCGCGAGCATGATTGGGCCAGTTGATGTCGGGTACTTCGGTTTTTTCGGGTTTGAGAAGGAGGAACCGAAGCGAACCGCATAAACAATAGTATAGAAACAAAAACCGATCAATAACCCAAAAACCGAATAACCCGACAATTTCGGTTCTTTCGATTCAATTTTTCGGGTTTCGGGGTTTTTTTGGCCCACCCCTAGGCATAAAGCAGGGCAAAGAGTGGCAAAAACATTTTAGGGAGGGGAGGGGGTGACCGGTCCTTGGTGGCACAATGTGTAGCCATGTAAGAGAGAGCAGTAGCGCCATGCAGGTTAGAGGTTAGAAGAGAGGCCAATATGAGGCCATTTGGCGTAGGGTCCATGAGAACGCTACCCAATGGACGTTTCTAAGCATGCAACCTTGCGATCGTCTCCATCATGGAGTCATGCCTGGGGGAGAAGAGAGATACAGGAGTCGGCCACCTCCCCTCTCCCAACTGCCTTGCTGCTACTACCATCCTTTTAATGTGGTGGTATCCACCAAGGAAGTCGGGGGCTCTCTCCTTCTGCAGGAGCACAACTCCTTCCACAAGGAAGATTATTTTAATGTTGTCCGACGCATGAGATTTTTCAATTGGTAAGTTGACATATATGTATTATGCGATAGTGTATTGATTTGGCATAGGAGACTTACCGCTGGTTCAGGGAACCAAGGACGCTCGACGTTCGGGTAGTTGGGTGTGGGGACGTAGGCCGGCTGGGTCTCGTAGGTGCTCGGTGGTGCCGTCTGTACAGGGTAGCCGCCCTGCCCAAGATATGTGCCTGAAGGGGCTAGGTGGCTACCGTACACGGCCGGGCCACCTATGTAGGGACCCGCAGTCCCCACCTGGCTAGAGGAGCTGCTCGCAAGCCCCACGTGACCACTTGGATCGGTCTGCACATATATTTGATTCCTTTAGTACAAATGATAAGATATGCATCTATTAAAAAGAATTGAAGTGCGAATGCGTTACCCCAGCGACGAACGCCTCAAGCTGTTGAAGCCTTCTGCCGTAGTCCTCCTGCGCGGCTCTTAGGCTCTCCTGCATGGCCCTTAGCATTTCTCTATCATGAGCCCGCTCCTCCTCGTGCCTCTTCTACTGCTGCTCCCTCTCCCTCTGCAGGCGCTCCTCAAACTGGCGATGGGTCTCACCGCCGCTTTGGCTAGCCCGAACCTCGGGCATATACTTTGAAGACCTGCAACATGCATAATATAGCAGTTACATAATAAAGCAGTTAGTTTTGCAATCATAATATACAAGTGTACGAAAGATATCTTACCGTAGGTGGTCGCCACCGATCGCCAGGCGTCTGTGAGCCTTGCCCCCCATGTGCTTATGAATCACATAAGGATCGAGGGGAGCCTCCTCTGGATTGCTCTCGTCCTCGTACTCCTCTCTATAAGCGTCCTTACAGCGCTCCTACATGTCATTTTGATAGTCAAAATTAAACAAATCAATGAATATAAGATAGTTGTATGGATCAATCTTGTCGACACTTACCAAACGGAGATAAGCATGGGGATTCAAGGTCGGTTGTCCACCAGGCGGCGCCTTTTCATGTGGGCCTGCTTCCACACGTCCATCAGGCTGGGCCTAACCCCCGTCTTCGCCAACTAAATTGTAATATGACAGACATGTGTTAGTTCGAAAATCTAAAGTGATGACAAGTAAAAACTTTTTCTTACCAGTTTCTTTCCCAACTGTGCAATCGACCACCTCCCGGTGTTAGATTTATAGTCCTTAACACCCCTGTTCTTCTTTGCCTTCTCGGACTTTCCTTTCCACTCGAGGCTGTCCCACTTCCTACATATAGCCTCCCAGGCATCCTCCTGACACCACTCTGGACGGACCTGGTTGTATTGACTGGCAGTCAATTACAACTGACGAGCAGCCTGGGCCGTAAGGTTTTGCTGCTCCTGTCTCCTACAAAAACAGAGAAAGGTGAAAATTAGAAACAAAGACATGAAACTTAAATGTATTATGAGGTTAGGCTACTCACCTGTGATACTCCTGAACGGCAGAGACATGGGCATTGGACATCATGTCCTATACCCTCTGCTTCGCCATCCTCTCGATGACAGGAGCGAAGTCAGCCTGCTGAAGTCCCTCCTGCGGAGCGAACCTGAGCTGAAATAGGATATAACAACAGATATGGTTAGAAGTTAAAATAAATAAATGTTTGAGTTATTGTTTATCTTACCTAAAACTCGCGGATGACCTGATCCGCGGAAGTGCTATCCCCATGCGGGGTTAGCCTGTAGTCGTCCCAACTGTATGCTGGTCTTGCTGTCCCATCCTGGGTTATTAGCTCAGGATAGTACTGCTTCGCCAGGGTGCCAAGCGCTGTCCCAGGCTGATGCCTCTCGTTGACATCCACGGTAGACATGTTGCTGCACATTAAACAAAAGATGTGACAGGTTTATATAATTAAAAACAAAAATGTCACAAAGTAATTTGCTACAAAAATATGTACCTGTCACCGTCAATCTGGATCGCCGGTCGTCCAGACTGCTGAGATGGTGCGACCCTCACCCTGTTTGGGCTCCTTTTCCTCCTACTAGCCTGAGAGGACGACCCTCCCTGGCTATCTCCTGCCCCGGACGCACTAGCTCCACTCTCCTGAGTCAGAGCTAGCTCCTGCCCAGGATCAGAGGCCTCCTCCTCCTCCTCCTGTGCATGCCGCGGGGGTTAACGAACCTGCGCGGCGGCACATCCTACATTTGAAAATTAAAGAATAGTTAGTTAAATAAATAAAGCAAATCTAGATAAATAATTGAAAGTAAGATATTTTAGTAATTATCATCGACATCCATAATATCTTTGTTTAACGATCCCACGACATCCGGGGCTTCTTGAACCTCATGTTCTTCATGTTCTTCTTCGACATCCTGGTCTTCAATTACTTTTAGTTCGTCAAGTCTCGACCCAATATTGACTACCATTGTGGTGTTCAATCGGTGATCCTGTGTTGGACCCTCGTAATCATCGGTTGAATAAAAAATGTTTGAAAATTTAATATGCAACATAATCACATCTTGTACCATTATTTATTTTTGAAAAATTTTAGACAGTTTCATATTTTGTTTTTATGTTACATACATTTTCAGATAAATTGGTAAATAAAAATGAATCTCTGCAAATTATGAAAAATTTTGTAAAAAATGAAAAAAATCTATGGGCTAGCCCATCACCAGAGCAGATATCGACGGCCAACATCTGGCCGTCGAGATTTAGGCATGCTAATGGGCCGGCCCATGAGACTATTCTTGACGGCCTGGATCTAGCCGTCAAGATAGGACATTCCCGCCACCGCGAAAACCAAAAAAGCCAAGTGCGCGGCTCTGGATGACCTTATCTCGACGGCTTTATTTTGGCCGTCGAGAAAGACTTAGTATAACAACGGTCTTAGCGCGGCTGTCGATATTAGGAATACTATGTCGACGGCTTTGTGATGGCCGTCGAGATTTTGCGCGATTCCTGTAGTGTGCCTATTCGAGGTTATCAGCGTCAAATCCACCCGACGTCGTGTTGGATCTGAGCGATCTCTTGTTGGCACCCCTAGTGTTAGATCTGATTTCTGGCGTAGCGATGGCATGCGGGGGAAAGGGAGAAGGGTGACCAGGTTGTTGACATACATAGAACAGAGGTTGTGGACAACCTACAGGATATGGGGAAAGGCATTAATAGGGGGCATTCAGTTTATTCGGGTATTTTGGTTTGGTTTATTTGGTCTTTCGAAATTTTAGTTTTCAAAAAATGAGAACCGAATTTGAATGAAAATAATGAGAACCAAACCATTTTAGCAACAAAACTTAGGTTTGGTTCTTTCGGTTTTCTGTTTTTACCCGAAATAATTTCATTGCGTCACACACTCACATTGCAGTCCAAATAAATCACATACAGATTCACAAATCACAACCATACATAGCAAATAAACCGAACAAATCAGAGATTAAACAATACATGCTAACCTGGGGCTCAGGGAGTGGAGTAGTGGTGGTGGCGGAAGGCGGCGGCAGACTTGGGGCTCAGGGAGTGGAGCAGACGGCGATGGCGCACGGCGGCGGTAGACGGTTGCCGGCTTAGGGTTAGGGTTAGGAGTTGTTGCCGCCTGTCGGGTTGGGGAACGGGGGAATGGACAAATGAAATGGGGACTTCAAGATTTGGGGTTGGGGTAGAGTTGCCGAATTGGGGGACGTTTGGCCACTGGGCCGCGCGAGCATGATTGGGCCAGGTTGGGCTATTGCTCGTTGGGGACTTGGGGTTGGCCTTGGCAGGTTGATGTCGGGTACTTCGGTTTTTTTCGAGTTTTGAGAAGGAGGAACCGAACCGCATAAACTAATAGTATAGAAACAAAAACAGATCAATAACCCAAAAATCGAATAACCCGACAATTTCGGTTCTTTCGGTTCAGTTTTTCGGGTTTCAGGGTTTTTTTGCCCACCCCTAGGCGCAAAGCAGGGCAAAGGATGGCAACAACATTTTAGGGAGGGGAGGGGGCGATCGGTCCTTGGTGGCACAATGTGTAGCCATGCAAGGGAGAGCAGTAGCGCCATGCAGGTTAGAGGTTAGAAGAGAGGCCAATATGAGGCCATTTGGCGTAGGGTCCATGAGAACGCTACCCAATGGACGTTTCTAAGCATGCAACCTTGCGATCGTCTCCATCATGGAGTCATGCCTGGGGGAGAAGAGAGGTAAAGGAGTCAGCCACCTCCCCTCTCGCAACTGCCTTGCCGTTACTACCCTCCTTTTAGTGTGGTGGTATCCACAAGGAAGACGGGGGCTCTCTCCTTCCGCAGGAGCACAACTCCGTCCACAAGGAAGATTATTTTAATGTTGGCCGAGCATTTAAGGTTCAAGACACTTGCATGTGCTTTAGGATGTTTTTTGTTTAGTTTTGTGAAGGTGATAGGTCAAGACATGTGTGCAATGTTGGAAGACTTATCAATGACAAAGCCTTGAAGAATCAAGGCTAGAGTTAGATTAAACTTAGGCACTGAGAAGTGAGAAGGGTTCATATGCTTCTTTGTTTTTGAGGGCCGTAAGATGCTCTTGATATGTTATGGAGCATGTTTACTTTGAAGCATACTTTTTATAGGTTTAAAGTGTCCTAGAGCCTTTATCAAGTTTTAGAGAGTCTATGTTGTTGGTGCCATATGGTACGGGATACTAGATGACACAAACCAGGTTCGGTTTAGTAGGTCTTTAAAGCGTTGAGTTGTGTTGTTGTGGGCCGTCGTATGGTATAAGGTACCAAATGGTTCTCATTGCTTTTCATTTGGGTTCTCCCAATGAACTCATGAGTGACATATGATATGGGGTATGAGATGTTTCGTTGTCGGTTATTTCTATGATTGTTTGGAGTGTCTTGGGTGTATCATATGGTACAAGGTATTAGATGACATGCGACTGGGATTTCTTTAGTAGTTTCTTGGGTGTACCATATGGGACTTCTTTCTCGGCTTTCTGTTCAAGCAAACACCAGAGGAAACCTTTCTTCACCAGAGCAAGTACACAAAAGACCTGCTGATTCGGTTTGCCATGTCTGATAGCAAGCCAGTCTTTACTCCGATGGCGACCACTGTTACCTTAAGGCCTGATGAGAATGGTGTGCCAGTCGACCAGAAGAAGTACCATAGCATGATAGGTTCCCTGCTCTACCACATCTCTTCCCGGTCGGACATCCAGTTCGTTGTGTGTCTTTGTGTCTACTTTTAGGCCTCACCTATAGTGCCTCACCTTCCGCCAGTGAATCGGATCTTCCGCTATATCCGTGCGATTGTAGACTTTGGCATCTGGTTCTCTACTTCCTCTTGTCTATCTCTCGGAGTCTTCTCTAATACAGACTTTGCTGGCTGTAGGATAGATAGGAAGAACACTTCTGACACTTGCCAATTTCTTGACACTTCTCTTATTTTTTGGTCCTGTATGATGCAGTCGAGTGTTGCGTAGTCCACTGCTGAGGCGGAGTATGTTGTCGCTGCTACATGTTCCAGTCTGGTTGTTTGGCTCTACTCTACCTTGAAGGACTTTGGGTTGGCTCAAGCAAGTGTGCCACTTCTCTGTGACAACACCTCTTCCATCAACATTGCCAAAAACCCAGTGCAGCACTATAGGAAAAACCATATTGACCTAAGATATCACTTTCTTAAAGACCATGTGGAGAAGGGCGATATAGTCGTACAATTTGTTGAGACTGACCGTTAGTTGGCTGATGTCTTCAACAAGCCACTGAACAAGGCTAGGTTTAAGGCTCTCAAGGGAGAGCTCGGGGTTGTGAGCTTGGCTAGCTTATAGTCAGGGGAAGCTTGGACTATTTGTACTATATGTAATGTATTCTTTTCACTTTCCTTGTATTTTCATTTGAATTACATTTGGGATTAGATAAATTGTGTTTAGGTAGTCAGCACTCTTCACTCAGACTTCTGGCGTGCTATGGCACAAATCTCTCATCTTGTGCTTAGGTTGCTATCATGCGTAATAAGCTTTCTTCTCTCTATCTAATTTGATCCCACACAATCTTATAGGTCTCTGGGTTAACATGGTCTGCATCGTATCTCTAGTATCCGAGGTGTAGAGTTATCTTTCCTTGTAAGTAGCAGGTGGTAGATGAGAGTGAGTCTGAGCTTGAGTGGTTTCTGTTCTCGCCTAATTCTTTGTGTTTAGCCCAGTTGCATTTTCTTGATTTTCTGACTTTTTGTTAATCGTGTTGCACATCATTTTTCAGTAAAATGTTGACTCACTTGTTGAGGGGGAGTTTCGAGAAATTTTGCACTAGCATTTAGACTTATTTTGCTTTGGAGCTTTGTCTTTTACGCTTTTTAATTTATGCTTTGCAAGATGTCGAGACTATTCACATTTCAGCTTGTGCTAACTCGTTCAATTGGTGTCTAGTACAAAAATAACATTGCTTTTGTTTTTTCAAACCTTTGATGTGGCATAAGATTTTCACTTTTTGAATGTTGTTGCTCATGAGGCGCTTGCAGTCTTCTTTCAGTCATCCTTGCAACTTGGTGAAATCTTTTAGTGACCAAATCATGCTCCGGTAAATTAAAAACAAAAATATTCAATTTCAAGTTTTGCAGAGTTTTCACTGGTTATCCTTCACGAGATATCTTACCATTGCACACAAGAGGCATAAACTTGGAAGGGAATCGGATAGTCAGGATGTGTGATTCCTTCAGTGTAATGCTGGGCATCGTAGGCCATTAAGGCTAGAGGCTCTCCCACCTAAATTTAATCAAAAATGCAAAAACACACAAAGTAGATGAGTGAACTAAGAGGCTATTTTCAGTTACCATTGGGATGTGCTTTACTATCAATTGCTCGCTTCAAACCTATGCATGCAATCAAAAGTGTTTGAAAAAAAATCAAACAATATGAAAATGCTAGTTAGTTGAGCTGTCGATTTGAAGCTACCTAGATTTCAAAAGTTTGCATGTGGTGTACTATTGAAACCATTTTGATGTCTTGTCATGCCGCGATATTTGATTTTGATTTTCTAAGCCACATCTTTCAATATGAAAAAACGATTTACTAGCATCTTTTGAACTAGTGAGCAACAAACTAATTTGTATTGCTTCGAGCATCCTTACCATGTGATTCACGTTCAAATGGATAATTTTTAAACCTTGTACTTGAATTTTCTTACATTATGTCTTGTGCTTATTCCCTCTCTTTCTTGATGTTTATATTGTCAAAAGGGGGAGAATTGAAAAAGGCATCAACATGCTTTTTTAAAAAAGAGAGAATTTCTTGGAAAGTTTTGACTTTCATGACTCGAAGATTTTGAACACACGTGTTCCTATCTTTTGTTGCAAGCGTGATTCGGCATTTACAACATGCCTTGTTCAACGAATTCAAAAACTTCAAAATATTTTTCGAGGGGGAGTGTTGAGACCCATGTGGAGGGTGCCACGGTTTAATGATGAATATATGTGATAAGATGGAATTTAAAGTGTTTTGAATAATTTTTAATGGTGCATTTGTGCAAATTGTCGTGAAATTGCAACCGGACCATTGTGCTGAGTTTGGGCTAGGTAATAGTTTCGAATAGACGTGGTCCGGTGAAATTTGTTAAGCTGACATGATGGAATTTGTTTGCTAATTGTGTTGTCACGAATGGATTATAATGTTGGTAATTTTGTGATGTACTAACCTTGTATGAGAGGTAAGGTGTGTTGGTTTCGTGTGTGTTCACCTCAGTGATGTAGGTATCGGCGGGTATATGGCTGATGCTTCGCGGGAATAGCTGGAGGCTGGTGCGTCCGGAGGTGTGCAGGAGACCGGGTTCGATGACTTGGCGGTCACATAAGGTGGTGTACTCAAGAAGCTTAGCCATGGCAAGGAATCCTAGACAGCTGGCGGCTGCAGCGTCGGTAACCTGGTGGTGAAGCTGGTTGGACCGGTGGGCCTAGGTGTGGGCTGGCGACCGAGGAAGCTGCAAAGATATTTCCCGAGGGAATATGTCAAAAATATTCCCTTTTGGAGTGTGTATTATAGTGTGTGAATTGTACACCACTCATCCTCAAATGGAGGGTGGAGATGGGTTCTAGGGTTTAGGGCATCTCACCGTTGGGCTATAAATAGAGGGGAGGGAAGCACCTCCTGCTCATCTCCTTAGGGCTAAAAATTTTAGAAATAGAGAGGGTGAGTTGGGTATGTTTTTGGTGGCACTTAGAGTGCTTGTGGCCACAAAGAGTGTTGCTTGTAATCCCCCAAGTTTTATGCAACTAGTAAGAAGGCACGTGCAACGCACGTCAGATAATACCTCCAAAGGTAGCATTTACGCATCGAAAGTATCGAAAAAATACCAGGCGTTCATAGTTAAATTTTTTCAAAGGAATTATTGACAAATAGAAGACGATATGACCCTTTTTATTAAGGAAGCAATGAGCATTCTGAATTAGGAAAAAATAAAAACGAAACTGTAGGGAAATAAGATATTTCCTTACGGCACAGCGCCGATACATCAAATATTTGGACCATATCCTAATATTTATTTTGAGGAATGGACCATTTCCTAATCAAGATCTATAATTTCAACATCGAGATCAATGAAAACAGAGCGTGGTTTTTTGTCGCGGGCTGTCGGTGGAGCAGACCGCACCTTGTGTGAAGACGATGATGCGTTCAGTCCGGCACGATCAGATGCCCTAGCCGGAGGGGAAGGCGTACACATCACTTTGACCTCCACATCCGCTGCATTGTTAATTGACATGTCATACATCTGGGCTTCCACCTCATCCTTAAGTTTTGCTCTTTCAGGGGTGGTGAGTGGCTCATGCTTAGCCCTATAAAAAATCACGTTCTTGACACCGTCCCTGACATGTATAGAATGGGTGTCACTGAGTGACCGACGGATACCTGCGATAATAGGAATGATAATAATTCAATCATTCAATCCCATAATCAGAGATCTAGCCATTTGGAAAGATTGCTAAATGTATAGGGATGTTGTTACTCACCTTCCAAGGATTCGAGCCCGTGGGGATGGGGTTCATGAATAAAATACAAGGATGTTTCATTGCAATCAATGAAACGCGGAGACACTGCATGGAACAAGACATGGCAACATGTATAGATAAACATGTATGTAATCAACATGTAATAGATCACTTTTCTGAGTTTTATCTCAGCAACCAAACACTACAAGAAGTTTTTTTGCCATTCCTGATGCTAGTTGTGGTCATGAACGAAACAGGATCTAACCATATCCATGCTAGTCAAGCTAGATAAGTGGCAACTATGAAACAAATACCTCATAGCAGTAGCAGTAAGAAAAAGATAGGAGATATAATTTGAAATAACCTAATAAAAACTTGAATTACACTGACCAGACAATGATGAAAATAGCATTATGCATGGCAATCTTACTGGTGAACGAAACTTGCCCGAATAATTTGCTATCAAGCTGCCAAACCAACAATACCCAACCCAAACTCTTTTGCAACCTATTAAACCAATAAACCCAGACACACAAATTTGAAGGAGCCGACCCATTGAAATTCTTGTTTTATGAATCTATTATTGGCAAAAAGGTCGCAAGTCCATGGCAATGTGACGAAGAGCCAGGAGATTATCCATCGTTAAAATAGTGCTTAATAATTGTTCTCTCAAACGGGTTGTAATTGAGTGTGCCATTTATAATTTATTTGATATTTGGAATGGTCTGATACTAATGTGTGTGTGCTGGTTATATGATATCTGGATAGTATGTTTTCAATTATATGCATACAAACTCTGTCCGCATGTCTGATTTTCCACATGTATATTGTGTTTTTGTCCATACACGTTTTTCCCTCTAACATATGTGCTGAATTGCATCTGATAGATAGCTTTATATTGCATTTCAGCTGCAACTCCGGGCTGCTATTTATAGAGAAGACTATATGAGTGCTCACAAACTGAAGTTGGCCATTGCCGCTACATCAAGAAATGACACTGTTGGCAGAGCAATATTTTATAATTAGTGGTAAATGCCGCTTTTGATCATTTTACTTTGCTTGCAATATCAAATCAGCGCTTCTATATAAAATACCCCAAGTAGGTTCCTATATGTCTATTTGCTTTCATAGTTACATGGTGTACAATTAGTCTTGTGCTAGCCTACAAGTGAATAAAATATCTCTGTTATGGTCACTGTCATTGAAATTCTTGCTTTCAAACCCAGCTAACACCCTCAATCCCAACAGTTCCAACCGAGTGAACAAATATAGGATCTGATACGCATATAGATAAACTTACCAGACGTGGAAAACTTAAGGTTCGATGCAACAATGATGGAGTTGTTTTGTTCGGCTTTCACCAGCTCCTTCATGCTCCTGAAGAGATGGGCTCCAAGTTCAAGGAAGACTGTACCACTGTCATGTAAGACAATCAAAGTAAACTGTACAATGAAACCACTTGTCATGTTCATTTCAGTCAAATGAACACAGCCAAAAACATAACAGAATTCTGTCAGTTTTATGCTTCATTGTATGTTATTGGGGGTGCTCCTGGCGACTTCTTCTAGTTTATGTGCGATGGAGTCTTCTATAACTTCTCAAAGAGGGAGTTTGGCCAGCATCTGAAGCTCTCCACCAGAGGAAACACGGAGCAAATCCATGATGTTGATGCCCTAAAGAATCATGAGCTGAAGTTCTTGTATGATGGACCTATTCCCACTAAGGCTGGAGCTACTGAGACAATGAAACCATTCTATCATGTGCTAAATCGCATTCTCCGCAAGACTCTTTGTCCCAAGGAAGGTGATGCTTCTCGTGTTCTGTCTTACTCTCGCAACCGTCTGTTGAAAATTGGTCAGCGTGAGTGTCCTTTTGATGTGCTGGATTTCATCTGGGTGAGATCAAGTCCAGTGCTTGTGATCCAAAGAGGAGCTGCCCTTATGCTCCTTATCTGATGAGCATGATCATACATGTGACTGGTCTCAAGTTTTTCGTGGATGTCAATCACACTTCCTACCTTGTCACCACCCGTGGACTGGCTTCTCCTGACGAAACTTCTGCTACTCCACCTAGGAGGGGTTCGGCTACTCGTGATAGCGCGGGGCCTTCTTCTGCTCCTCGTGGTAGCGCGGGCCCATAGTCGCTCGGTCCAGTCCATCATCTTCTGGAGGCTCTATCAAGAAAATGCTAAAATCTATCTTTTCCATGTGTCGCAGGACAAATGATCGGGTTCAAGAATCCATTGTGCGTCTTCGCGACAATCGAAAGCAGATTCAAGATATCAAGAAGCATCTTGGTATGCCCCTCTCTTCTGATGATTCCGAGTCCTCCTTCTCAACCATTGACACATTTACTCGAGGACTGTTTGGGATTTCTCCTTCCGGGGGCGGCAACAACAACGACGATGATGACAAGGTCACCGGTGGTGGTGGTGATGGTGCTAGTGGTCAAGACGGCAGCAGCAGCAGTGATCCATAGTGGATTGAGTAGTCCACTTTCAGTTTTTTCTTTTTTTGGCGTCTTGATGCCAAAGGGGGAGAAAAGTTATCTATTCCTATCTTAGATTCCTATGTTTGAAACTTGAATGTTTAAATGCGTTCAAAACTATGTTTTAAACTCGAATGTTTATGTGGTACGCTGTGGCTGTAAGACTTATCTATTTATCTTGTGGTGATGATGTAATGGTGAATTGCTTATTTATGGTTTTTGTATTGTGTGATATATCCTGTCATATTGCATCTAGACTCAAAATTTTTTTTGCCAAGGATATAGGGGGAGCTCTTGTTGTTATTATTCCCATAGTTTCAGGGGGAGCTTTCATCTATATTCTTGTTTTTAAATGTTTTTGTGAGCTATAATTGTTGTCATCAATACACCAAAAAGGGAGAGATTGAAAGTGCATCTAGGCCCTTAAGTGATTTTGGTGATTAATGAGAAACAATTATAGAGCTAATATTTCTATTGGAGAATTGTGCACAGATGTTATACAGGTTAATTCCATGAGGTACATGTTTACATGTGATGGTGTACCCCTCAAAAGTGGATATATTGCAAGAAGGCATCAAGACTAGTTTTTTATTTGTAAATCTTTATTCATTGAGTCCTAGGGATGTCATACTATAAAGAGGGATGAAATGGAGAAGCTTATAAAGGTTCATAAGTGCTCAAAATAGGTATCTCGAAATTCGTGTGAGTTTTCCACTCAAAATACATCCCATACAGAACCTACATCATCAGAACTTCTGACGAGGGTCAGAACATCCGATGGTGATCCAGTCTGCCAGTTTTCAATGCCATCTAGTGAGCATTCCATCGGAACATCCGACGCGGGTCGGAACTTTCGACGGCATCTGAACATCCGATGGCGTCTGAACATCCGATGCGGGTTTTTCTGCAGCAACGGCTATTTTTCGAGAATCCCTATTTAAAGCCCTCTCTAATACCTGCCAAAAGGTTACTCACTCTGATTACAACCTGATTTGAGCCTAATTCTTCATCATCTCTCTCAAGAATTCTAGCCTTTGTCTCTCTCTTGTTCATCTTGTGAGATCTAGATCTAGAGAGATCAAGGCACCCAAGTGCTCCACGAATTAGAGTCCAATTCTTGAGCACTTAGCAATTCCTATTTTGTTCATTGTATTTGTTACTCTTGGAGGCTTGAAGGGCTCCTAGACGGCTAGGTGTCGCCGGTGAGTCGCCGATCTTTGTGTGGCGTGCCTCCGGAGTTTGTGAAGGTGCGAATCTACCTCCGCAAGGAAAAGGATTCAACTAGTGATCGCCGGTGAGTGCTTTGTGCTTCGCTGGTAAGGGGGATTAGGGTCTTGGTGATCCGGGCTTTGTGCCTTCCCTAACGGTGAGTAGGATCATTATTGAATAGATCTAACCTTGGTTTCGCGAGAAATTTGTTTTTACTGCAGGTTTTCGACAGATCCAGAATACCCAGGATCGGAACATCTGACGCCGTCGGAACATCCGACCCAGATCAGAACATCCGACGCAGGGCTCTCTGGACTAGATCGGAACATCCGACCGACTAGTTACTGCTTGACTTTATTAATTCCGCAATTTTGTTTTATTCGCCTATTCACCCCCCTCTAGGCGGCATAGCGATCCTTTCAATATGCATACCTTCCTGTGAGAACAGCGATCTTACGTACAGCAAGGAGATCATCAGGTGTTCCCACGTTGACCACCACCCCGACCACTTCTGCGACATGATTACCATTTGTATTGGTAAAAGAATAATGAAAATGAAAATGAAAATGGAATGAAATTGTGCAGTAGGAGAAGAAAAAGATAGATTCACCGAAGGTCTGTTCATCTCCTAGCACAGGCACGGCAGCAGAGAACTGTGGGGCAGACATTTCAGAATGCTAAAGCCTATTTCAGTGGTCACTGGTTACACTTAAGAAGAAGATTGTGTGGATGTGTCTAGCTAGCACAATGCCATACTTTTATAGTGCTGGATGATGAGGTATCCTAGCGCGAATTAGAATGTTGCAAATTTTTGAATATATTTTGTAAAACACTGTTGTAATGCATAATTTAACCCATTCAATGGCCCATTAAATAGCAATTACCCTAATGAATATTTGGCATTTATCAAGCAATGAATGTGCCGATTATGTAGGGATGTAAAAACTCAATTACCAGTAATGAATATTTGGCATTTATCAAGCAATGAATGTGACGATTATTTTTTGTTACAATGTGATAGTGCATATTGTTGTGAAGACAGTGAATCATGTCTCGTTGAGAAAACCCAGTCGAAACTTCGGTAATAATCCATTCGTGACAAAAAAAGTTTACTCAAATTTGATAAGCTTTCGGTTAAAATCGAGTATATACCACTGATTGCTCACATTCTGTATTCTATGTCTAAATAACACATATGAATTGTACTGCAACCAACACAACATCTTGCAGCTGGAGACCATAAACCCTAGATTCAAAATCGATGGGATAATAGGAGGAAGGGACGAAAGCTATGACCTCCATATGCCGCGAGTTACACCGCCGGACGCGCGCTGTATGGTTGAGTGCACAACGAACTGTCACCGCCTGCTGGAAGAGGAAGGAGCTCGGGTGTGAGTCAGCGAGGGGCCAGGGCTAGGGACGACGGCGACATCGCCGGCCGCCAGTCGCAGTTGCGATGACATGAAGGCGCCAGATCTAGCGGGGGGCTTGGCCGTCTTTGCCTGCAGCCGGGAAGCGACTGGAACGGGAAGGGCGTGGCGCTGTAAGGGACGCCAGGGAGGAGCCAAGTCGGTGTCAGCGACGGTGGGGAACGGATGGGGGCTGCAGGGGTGAATGGAGTGTGGTGCGCATTGTGGGCTCATCCAGACACTCCTAATTCCTTTCTGTGCTGTAAATTGGGCCCGCCCAATTCCTTTATAAATTGGGATCGACCAATTCCTTTCTGGGCTGTGAATTGTGCCCGCCCTGGATCGGGTGACCAGGGATCCATTTATGTCAGCAAACACCGAAAAGAAGATTTAAGAGGCCATGGTGAAAATAAATGGCACGGGTGAATTTTCTTGACCAATGGATTATTATGAAATTAAACAGCAATAAAGAATGGGATTGACTAACGGTGAAAGTATATATGTTGGGATGTAAAAACTTAATTACCTGTAATGAATATTTGGCATTTGTAAAACACTGTTGTAATGCATAGTTAATCCATTCAATGGCCCATTAAACAGCAATCAAGAATGGGATTGACTAATGGTGAAAGGATATATGTAGGGTTGGAAATATATTTAATGCAAATAATGATGGAGAGAGAGACATACATATTTGAAATTAGCCGTTGGATGGACTATCAACGGGTGTAGATGTGCAAATAGGACAGTGCCTATGTTGAAATCGGGGGTGCGCAGGAGATTTGGTGAAATTGGGCCGTCGGATGAGGAGGGGATGACCTTGATTGCTTGTATCAACACCCCTACTGCTGCTTTTTAAGGTAGTATAGATATAGATGAAATCCTTCTTCTCCATGAACATCTTGTGTTCAATTGCTCCTAATTTTCTTGCTTTTGCTTTGCTTTATGGAGCTATTACCTGGAGATGGATCTTGATGATTTCTTGCTAGTTTTTGGTGGTATATAATGCCTTAAAGTTGCTAATATGATTTGTCACACTCTTTGCAACCATATGAGAGGCTAGAGATCAAGTTATTTATTTGTTGCAAATCTATCCAGAAACTTTCTTCCACGCAACAGTCTGTAAAAGATTTTTACAAACATATAGAAAACTCATTTTGTGATGATTCTAGTTGGAAAAGATAAGTGACTCACATACCCATTTATGGTAAAAATTTGAAGTCCACTGGTTTCCCTATTTGAGAGCTATGAGGTGAATACCGAGCCCCAAACTTGTAGTCTCGAGTTCCTGACAGTTTTTAGTGCACGATTTTTCTTATTTTCGATAGATGGAGTTTGATGCTGAAATTCGGAGTAGACCATCATGACTCACCCACATGGGTGTAGAAAAAGTTTAAAAATTTCTGGTGCTTTCCAACAACAGAAACCATCTCTTCTTACAAGACAATTTTCTAAAAATCTGCTTTTTACTTTTGAGAAAGTGACTTCGGTGTATTGGCTTGATCTCTTTCTCAAAAGTAAGGTTTTAATTAATTCTTCTTTATTTGGACACTTGACAACCAGAATTGTGATTCCAAAATCCTAATATTTCATGGCTCTCATACACCCAAGTGAAGGGTACACATAATTTTCAAATTGTTCGGGTTTTTGGTGGAAACGTCGGAAAAATTTTGCGGCGTCTATTCACTTGCTCTATCCGCCTAGCTCGGTTCTTCAATGGTACAAGGTGCAATTGCTTTGTTTTGAAATAAGGGCCAAACGACTAGTTTTTTAGTTTGGGCAATTTAAGGATCTAGGGCACCCCTCTTGTTTTATGGTAAACGACTTCATTGCCAGGCTAACCACAAAAAACCATTGGCTAACTACTAGCTAACCGTCCAAAATTTGGCAAATTTCAAAAATACATTGGATCACTAAACCGCAACAAACCGCTGGTTTAACGTTGTTTATTGGCTCTGCGCAGGTCACGGCTTGGAGGGCTCCGACGGTTTTTGAAACCCTAGGTGTGACGTGCATAGATGAACATGTGGGGTAATATGCTTAGGGACGACTGTCACCGAGCTTATCTGCTCATCATTCATTGGAGCCTATAGTCGAGCTCTTCCCCTCGCCCTTCATTTGAGCCCTTTTTTCAAGATCCTCCCCTACATGCGCCAGATACTTACGTATGGTTCGGCACTCGGTGCAAAGGTGAGCCAGAGGCAGCTTCGGCTAGGGGTAGCAATAAGTCCGTACTGCAAAGACCATGTGTTTATATTGGTGATTTTTTGTGATTTTGGTGATGATGACGTTCGCTAGTCTAAACTTGGAAAGTTTTGTGGGCATCAAGGTGGTTGACTTTGTTTTTCCTTTTTTCTAGTCTAGCTCTTGTTTTCTTTTGTTTTTGCATGGACTTGAGGGGTTTTGGATAAAATTGATTTGATTAGATCATGTTTGTATCCATTAATCGCCTAGTTTGGTTCTAGGTCTTGTTGTGTGTCAAGGTACTAGTTTTGAGAGGGTTGTGAGTGCTAGTTTATTGTCGCTGGACCATCCGTCGGATGGTCTGGCGTGTCAGACCATTTTGTCCAGAGAGGGTAGTCCGTCGTTTCGTGCCGGACGACGATCTGGTGTGCACCAAAATAGTTCTTCTAGAGGGTGTGCACGAAGTCGTTTGGGGAACCAAGGATAATTTGACGACCATGAGGCTTTCTCTCCACCAGCTAGTTTCTAGGGTTTGCCTAGAGTGACTCGTAGGTGAATCACCTAGTTTCTAGGGTTTGGGAGAGAGTGAGAGGAGAGCTAGAGAGAGTTCTAGGCCTTTTCTGAGTGCTTCATGGATACTTGATTAGGCAAGATCGAGTCATATATGGCTTATTTTTGGGTTTCTTGCTAATAGGGATCGAGCTTGGTGACCTCTCAAGGAGGAGTTTGTGGGAGGCACATGTGGCCGAGAAGGTCAGAAGTATACTTTACCAAAGAAGTGAAGGGCTACCATGAGTGAATCAAAACTACACACTTTTTTGTGAGGAGTGCTTCGACGAAGAGCTGGGAAAGTGAAAACTTTTTTGAATCTTGGGAAATAAAATCCGTTCTCTCCCTAATTTACTTTATGTTTTTAAAATCCTTACACTTGTTTCGTGTCGTTATTTGCTTGTGTGTGTCTAGGAGTAAGAAATTTTACTCCTCATTTTAATTCCATGAAGACCCTAAAAAGATTAAAACTTAGCTTAGGCCCAATCCAATCTCCATCTTGGACTCCTTGATCCTTTTTATAGCTGAGCTAGAGTGAGCAAGAGCCTAGTTTGGCTTGATCACAACACAAGCCGAAGGAAATGCTCGACTCAAGCTCACGCAAAACTCGATCAGTCTTATAGGACTCATGAAGTTGATCAACAAACTAATCGATGCTCTAGGGTTGGGGAAATGGGAGGGGTTCAGACGCTCGACTATGGGAAACCTCGAGGTTGAGACTTTGTGGGCCTTTGTTGGGATAAGTTGTAGCAGTGAACGAGCGGGTGGGCTGATTTCCAGCCCTAGCTTTAGCCAGTGGCAGGTGGAAGCAAGAGACATAAACGAAGATAGAAAAGGACATAGACTAGGAAGAGGATTGAGGATGCCACGTGGGACACACCCAAAATAGATTTTATGAAAAATAAATAAATTGTGTATTGATTTGCTATGCCATGTTAGTAACAACCTCCTAAATTGCTATACCATGTTAGTAGCAACCTCCTAAAACCGTCCACCGAGTCATTTGCGCTACTTTTAAGGTGTTCGAGCTAAAATAATTGGTCTATAGTTGTAGAACCACGTAGACAAGATAAAACTTAAGGTTTGAAAACTTAATACTTCTAGTTTAGAATTTAGAAAAAACAAGTAAAACACTACCCGTGATAACCTAAACCTCCCCATATCTTTCCACACAAATTCATCAATTCAACATAATAAACAATTAAATTTGTGTAAAATTAGAAATAATTCTTTTCAGTTTTTTCTTATCATTTTCCCTTGCTAAGAGCATCCCAACAACCTCTTTTTCACACCCTTTAAAACACTATTCATACACATATGAATAGTGTTTTAGGGTGGGATGGAAAGGCTATTGGAGATGCTCTAAGCCGCTAAAGCGATGGCCAAATTCTCTTTTGGTCCCCATTTTCCTCCGAGAAAATTGGTTATATGTCATCCCGCACAATGTCGCTCGTTAAAATGCCGCCCCGCAGTTTGGCATCGTTAATATGCCACTGATAAGATTGACTTCGTTGGCTATATGCCATTTTGGCCATTTTTATGATTTATTCTAATTTTCATATTTTCCAGCATGTAAAATGACCATTTTGCCCCTTTCTTTTTCCTTTCACATCCTCTCTTCCACACCGACAAGCTCCCCGTCCGCCGGCCACCGACCACTGCGCTCCCACGGCGGTGGCACGATGCGGTGCAGAGCAAGGCGGCGGCGCAGAGCACGATGGCGGCGGCGCAAAGCAAGACGGCGGCGGTGAGTTTGGCGGTGGGGAGCTCGCCTGTGTTGAAGAGAGGATGTAAGAGGAAGAAGATGAAGGAAGAAGAATGTGGCAAATTGGTTATTTTACGTGCTGGAAAAGAGAAAATTAAGAGAAATCATAGAAAAATGGTCAAAATGGCATATAGCTGATAAAACCAACTAGTGGCATATTAACCATACCAAGCTGTGGGGGACATTTTAACGGGCGGCATCGGTGCGGGATGGCATACAGCCAATTTTCTCTTTTCCCCGTGCTCAACCATCCTGACCACTCAATGCTCCCGACAACCGCGACCGCTTCCTCGCCGCCGCCGGCTGCCGCCCCCTGCGAGCCGCACACGGCGCTGCTCCTGGCCCTGGGCCACGTGCGGCTGCGCGACCTGCTGGCCTGCAAGCGCGTGTGCCGCCGCCTCCGCGAGGCCGTCGCGGGGGACCCCCTCCTGTGGCGCCGCGTCGTGGTGGAGCCGCCGCTCAACCACCGGGTCACCGACGACGTCCTCCTCGAGCTGACTGCGGCGGCGGAGGGGACGCTCCGGTCCCTCCGCCTCATCGGATGCCCCCGCGTCTCCGACGCCGGCCTGCTCCGCGTGGTCGAGCGCAACCCCTGCATCACTGAGGTACTGGACGTGGTTATTTCTTCTTCAAAGTGTGCGAAGTTTCTAATTTGTTAATAAGTCGCATGCTTGGGTGTGGCATGTGTGGCGCGCGCGTGATGTTTGATCTTATGCACGTGAGCCGTGGTTGTTTATTAGGTTCAGTTCAGCAGCTCGGCTTGTGTTATCACCATCTGTCCATTCAAGCTAGGATGCTTAGTTAGTTGTTTACTGGCATGGAATGTTATGATAAATCTGCGTAGTTTACCGCATGTAGAACTCAGTTAGTTTCAGCTTCGATGTGCTATGCATGCTTGCGGACAATTCATAACTCACTTGAAAGGGCAGGATGTAATCGTATTGTTCAAGCTGTTGATGCAAAAAACCACGATTTTTCATGCTCTGGAGCAAGGAAGATTGGTAACTGATTTAAGCAACATATCCAATCAGCTGGACCTAGAAGAGTTCTTCAAACTATGGAGTAAATGTCAACAGTTCACCCTGCTCCCTGGTGTAGATGATAGGACAACCTGGAAATGGACAGCCCAATTTAATATATTCGTGTTCTCGGATACAAATTGGATTTGGATATTGTCACATTCGAATACAGATTCAAATATTTTCATATTCGGATATGGATATCACTCTTGCGCAGTGTACGTAATCATTATCATTATTATATATTATTTGAACCAAAAAACTATGAATTCGCACAAACTTTATACATGTCATGTGTTTCAAGTTGTTCTTTAGTAACAACATATTATTTCCTGTAGCAATAGGTTTTTTTCTGAACACTTGACAGGGGTTGTCATACATTGAGATGAGGAAAATTAAAACATTTTGATAGGCGGGAGAACCAAAAACCGAAACTGATTGCAAAGATTAAACTTTAACCTCAACCATAAAATATTTTTCATGAATTTGATAACATTTTGTTGTAAGTTTCCTCTTGGACACAAGTGCTTAATGGGTGACCAGTTTTTATTTCTAAAATTGCATGTAATAAACAGTAAGACATTTTGAACAAGATGCTGCATGCGAAAAGTTTTCAAGCCTGACAGCAGAAGCAGCGATTGTTTGATGTCCTTGTATGTTAGTACCTCATGCGCCGAGATCTGGGCTCCCTCATTGCTGCTGTGTTGGATCCAGGTCTCCCCGAGCTCTGTTTCCTCTGGGCCTGAGCAGGAGTTGAAGCCTTACGTGGCACAATCAGGTCTTTGCAAGGATGAAAGACAGTCGGGCGGGTGATGGGGTGAGGAGCGTTGGCTGAAGGATGGTATGTCTTTTGACCCCAACATTGAGGAAAAGAGGAAGCGTGGGAGACTAAGGAGGAGTGGTGGACGCTGTGTGAGGATGGGTAATGATGTTTGACTTGGTTGGGCTGGTGCACGTTTTGCGCTTGGGCCAGTGTAGTAGTGGATTTGGTGGTAGTGAGGTTTGCTGTACGTGTCGTGGGCATTAAACAGAACACTGTGGCTGCAAGAATTTATAAAAAAAAGTGAATTGTGAACCATCTTCCTCCCCCAAACTCTTGACTTTTCTCCCCCCTCCAGCGCCATCGTAGCGAAATTATCTTAGATCTGGGACGTTACATTTGGTATCGGAGCTAGATTGATCCCGTTTGCTAAGCTTGAGGCCTTAATTGGTAAAATCCCATAGAACAGGTTTGCGGCAGGCTCCGAGTGGCTGCAGGAATTTCTGAACCGGGTTCAATTGGCTAAGAGGGGAAGTATCACAACATCGGTCAAGAAGAATGTGGTTAGGATCCAATGTGGGGCTGCAATATAAATTAATTGAGGCTCTCCATTCCACTCCTGTTTGAGGACACTCTGGGGTGCAGGCTACATATCAAAGAATCAAGAATATTTGTGCTTAGGGTTGCTCAAAAGCTTCCGTGGATAATTTTGTTAAACAATGCCAAATTTGTCAACAAGGAAAACATGAGCATTGCAATCTTCCTGATCTCAAGGAGCACGACAACACTTGTCTATGAATTTTATTGATGGACTACCCTTGTCTAATGGTTTCTATGTCTTTGTGGTCAATATTGATAATTTCACCAAGTACAGCCACTTCTCTCCAAAACATCCTTGTAGTGCTTCTCAAGTAGCTAGATTATTTCTTTTGAATGTGGTCAGATTGCATGGAATGATGCCCAAGGCTATTACCATGGTTGTTAAGGCGTCCTTGAAACGTCGCTTCAAGGATGCTTTGGCGTCGTGGCGACAGACATGGACGCCATGACACCGGCGTCTATGGCGTCCTTGAGGCATTTAAGGCGTCGGTGTAGCATCGTTGTGGCGTCTAAAAGCGCGAAGGCAAGCTCCATAGGCATGGGGGATAAGACAAGCAGTACTAGAGGAGGCCCATAAACACGGTAACCCGAGCCTGACAGTAAGGCGTCGCACACAGTTCTCACCTAGAGACGGCGATGGATGTGAACCCTAGCTCTGGCTGCGATAAGCTTCGACAACGATGAATCCAAGCTTTGGCGGCGAGATTCAGGATCCAGCGTCAAGGATTTGGCTTAAACGGCGAGGATTTGGCTCCGGCGACGTGGTATTTGATCTCCCCGCTGCCTTTGTTGTCGCCGTCGTTGCCTCTGTATCCATGTCGTGACAGTGGATTTCCGGCAGTCCGACACCGCCTTCCCCCTTTCTCTCCTCTTTCTCTCTCTCTCTCTTTCTCGCACGCCCACTGTCCTTGCCCTTTCCATCCTCTCTCTTGCTATGTCAATGCCGTGAACTGATCTCTTTTTCTAGTCTCCCTCTTCGCCTCCTCACTTTCTCAATCCTCTATCTCTTTCTATATGTGTGACATGCACTTGCGTTTTGTGGCAACACTCATTGTTGTATTTGTATATGTTCACTCGATGATGAAAACTATCTTATTATGTTGCAATTTATTTACTTTATTCGTCATACTTGCGTGTCTATGGCGTAGCCTCACCGCGCGCCTTAAGCGTTTAAAAGGCAAAAAGGTTCGAGCACGCCGCGGGACGCCATACCACTGTAACTGTAATAATCATGGTCTGTACTTGAAGGAGCTATTTAAATTATTTGACATTCATCTTAGTATGAGCACATCACAACTTATCACCCTCAATCTGATGGTCAGACAAAAACCGATGAACCAAAGCTTGGAAACTTATCTGCGCTGTGCATGTTTTCATATTCTTGGAAGTTGGTCCAAATGGCTGCCTATGGCTGATTTCTGGTATAACTCTAATTATCACAATTATTTACAACTCATTTAATTCAAAGCTTTGTATGGATCAGATTCCCCCGACGGCATTATGCCAAATTTGGTTAACAGCTCCTAGATGGATGTGGTGGAAATGTTACAAGAAAGGCAACAATTTTCCCAACTTCTCAAAGCTCAACTAGAGCGAGCTCAACACAAATTCAAATATTATGCTGACTTACATAGGTCTGACCGACAGTTTCATGTTGCTGAGCAAGTATTTCTGAAACTGCAACCTTATGTTTTTGAGGGAAATAGTCAGTCGTCCCTGTTACAAGCTACTCCCTCCGTTCCAAATTATAGGTCGTTTGACTTTTTGGACACCAACTTTGACCCACTCGTCTTATTTAAAAAATTTCATAATTATTATTTATTTTTACTGTGATTTAGTTTAGCATATAATATACTTTAAGCATGACTTGAATTTTTTTCATATTTTTGTAAATTTTTTGAATAAGACGAGTGGGTCAAACTTGGTGTCAAAAAAGTCAAACGACTTATAATTTGGAACGGAGGGAGTAGCATTTAAGGCCCTGTTCTTTTGACCTGATCTGAACGGCTGAATAGCTGAACGGCTGAAATGACTAAATTTCGAGAGCTTCTTGAGGTAGTCTCGAGATTCGGATCCATTTCGTTTGACTTTGTTTTTAAAGCGTTAGAACCTACCTTCATAACAGCGAAAAAGGACTAAAAAACTCAAAGCATATGACTTCAAAACGTAAATAAGTCGTTAAGCTGTTAAGCCGTTAAGCTGAAAAGAACAGGGCCTAAATATTTTGGGCCATATGAGGTTTTGGAAAGGATTGGTACAACAACTTATCAGTTGAAATTGCCTGCTACCAATATGGTACTCCCAGTGTTCCTTGCATCTCAACATTGCATTGGTGATATCAAAGATGTTCCTTACACTCCTAGTTATACTCCTGTCTCCACTGAACTGCCTGATGTTATTGCATTGGATATCAAAAATGTGGAACTTGAATCCATTTTAGACCGTCATCTTATCAAGAATGGTAACTATGCTTATCTCGAAGATCTCATCAAGTGGACCTCACTGACTTAGCTACCTGGGAGGAATACGAGGTGTGTCGACGTTTGTTTAACC
>SPJY01018815.1:421319-460342 GCA_005191435.1 Raddia distichophylla
GCTGAATCCAAACTCGATGGTAACACAAGACAAGGGATTATAGAGGTTCAGGCCTTTGCGGTGGAGGCAATACCCTAGTCCTGTGTTCTAGGATTATGATGATCTGGTTCTATGTGGAGAGATGAAGATGTCTCTCCATGGATGGGTATAGAGATGTGGATGTAGATGAAGATGCCGAACTAGGGGCTTCCTGCCCGCCTTATATAGTGGGGGGAGGGTTACAAGGTAGAGTCCTGGTCGGTTACGAGGTAGGATTCCTATCTCTATACTCTAGCCAGATACTTAGTTATCCAAGATTACAAGTGTATCTTCCTTATTAGGGATAAACTTCTATCTTTAAGCCTTTCCTTGCCGGGCAAGCCTTCTAAAGTATGAGTTGTACCCATCCTTATCCACCCGACTTGATCCATCCTCTGTCGGGTGGTCTTTTAGGCCCGATTTGTGGGTACCCGGGGTAATGTTATTCACAGTAGTCCCCGAGTGCTTCATAGTTGAGTTACTGTTTCTCTTTGTCGCACCTTGAATGAGTCATGCTTCATGCTATGTGTTTGTAGATTGTTGATATTTCTTCTTGACTGGTTTCTTCTTTGAAGCCGAATGCTCCATTGCGTGCAAGGAGACTGCGAATGACTCGGTAAAAGCTCCTTGTTGAAATTCCCGAGTGGTACCCAGCCCGATTTATCGGAAAACTGGCAATCGGCCCATCATGGGACGTACACTTGTTTGCATGAGGCTTGGCCGAGTGGTACCTGTACCCGTCTGTCGTGGTGTATAGCTGGCGGCTCTTTAAAGAGTTACCTCGAAACCTTTAACCCAGAAACAACTCATGGTATCTGGCTTCATCATGCAGTAACCAGCAGTTGGCCTAACATGAGGCATAGCACAAGAAGAAATTTATTGGTTTGGTAGGTACCCAAGTCCCGCTTAACGCGATGACCGGCAGTCGGCCCATCATGGGGCATACCATATCCCAAGCTACGTTTTACCGAGTGGTACCTATACCCGTCTGTCACGGTGTACAGCTAGTGGCCCTTTTAGAGCGTACCAAGGGCATAGGCTTGTAGCTAAGCCATAGTTGACGCTCATGGCGCTGGGTGGCTCATGGCCAAAGGCGTAGGCTTATAGTTGTGCCGTAGTTGGCGCTCATGACGCGGGGCGACTCGTGGCCAAGGGCGTAGGTAGCGTTCGTGGCTTAGGCCCTTCTTTGACTATAGACGAAGTTGTAGAAGACACTTGATGAAGGAGAAATTCATGAACTTCTGAGGCTTGCGAAAGACGGTATAACGGTCTCCAACACTTGTCATGATAGTGGTAAGAGTAGGATTCCCACCGGACGCTAGCCGGAGCCCCCTGTAACATGTCCATGTAGTATTTAGGCAGTATCTGAACGAAAAAAACAGTCACTCGGATGTAAGGTCCGACTGCTTTATGCAGATGATTTTTATGATTCTGCTCCTTTTCCTTTTTTATGTTTAAATTCCTTCAAGTAATCTTCCTTTTGTTATGCACTATGCCCGACTAGTCTAGCCTCCCCAGCGCAGGGAGTCGGCTCATGGTTCTATTTCCCAGGCACGTGTACCGAGTGACTAGAGTTCGCCGATCGTGGGTCAAAGCTTCATTACTCAGAATAACCACTCGGATTTATTTGCGATCATTAAGAGAAAAAAACAAAAGGCAAAAGTGCACGCAAGTGCATCTATTAGGTGTAGCCCCCAACTTACTGCTTAGTTGAAAACCAACTAAGTGGCAAGTCAAGAAACAACTCAAACTTATATGAAAAGATCAAGATAATGAAAACTTAGCTTATAAGCTCCTGGCCTAGGCGCAGGCGTGTTGCTGAGCCGCAGACTTGTGCACTGGAAACCGACCTCCCCTACAACGCCATCTTGGGCCGCCCCGCGTTCTCCAAGTTCATGGCGGTCTGCCACCATGCCTACCATTGCCTGAAGATGCCGGCGCTAATGGGAGTCTTCACCGTCCGGGGAAACCACAAGACGGCCCTCGACTGTGACGAGACCGCGCTGGCCATGGTAGGCCAGCACCCTACCCGTGGTCCCAGCAGCAAGGAGCGCTCCACAGCGCGCCCAAAGGTGGCATTGCAGCCGCAGGAGCCCATCAAAACCATTGTCCTCACGGAGAGACGGTTGTGCGTATGGTGCGCGGGCGTAGCCGTGTCGCGGAGCCGTAAACTTGTGCGCTCGTGGCGCTGACGTAGGCATGTCGCTGAGCCGTAGATTTGAGCGCTCGGGGCACTGTCATAGGCGTGTCGCCGAGCCGTACTTGGGCGCTTGTGGCACCGGCGTAGGCGTGTCGCCGAGCTGTAGACTTAGGCGCTCGTGGCGCTGGCGTAGGCATATCGTCGAGCCGTAGACTTGGGCGCTCGTGGCGCTGACGTAGATGTGTCGCCGAGCCGTAGACTTGAATGCTCATGGCGTGGCGTAGGTGTCGCCGAGCCATAGACTTGGATGCTCGTGGCGTAGGCCCAGTTCTTTTCAGCTTAACAACCTATCTACGTTTTCAAAAGCCGTATGCTTTGAGTTTTTTAAGTCCTTTTTTTGTTATTTTAAAGGTGGGTCCTAACACTTTTAAAAGCAAGTCAAACAAAATGGGTCCGAATCTCGAGACTACCTCGAGAAGCGCTTGAAATTTTTTCATTTCAGTTCAGCCGTTCATAAGATCAGCTCAAAAGAACAGGACCGTAGTCGTAGGCGTGTTGCCGATCCATAGATTTGGATACTCGTGGCGTAGGCGTAGACCTGTCGCCGAGCCATAAACTTGGGCGCTCATGGCGCCGACTTGTCGCCGAGCCGTAGCCTTGGGCGCTGGCGTAGGCGTGTCGCCAAGCCATACTTTGGCGCTCGTGGCGCCACGTAGGCGTGTTGTCGAGCCGTAGACTTGGGCGCTCGTGGCACTGGCATAGGCGTGTCACCGAGCCGTACTTGGGCGCTCGTGGCGCTGGCGTAGGCATGTCGCCGGGCCGTACTTGGGCGCTCATGGCGCCGGCGTAGGCGTGTCGCCGAGTCATAGACTTGGGCGCTCGTGACGCTGGTGTAGGCATGTCGTCTAGCTGTAGACTTGGCGCTCGTGGCGCTGGCGTAGACGTGTCACAGAGCTGTAGACTTGGATGCTCGTGGCGTGGCGTAAGCGTGTCGCTGAGTCGTAGACTTGTGCGCTCGTTGCGCCGGTGTAGGCGTGTCGCCGAGCCGCAGACTTGGGCTCTCAGGGCGCTGGCGTAGGCGTGTCTGACGAGCTTTACGAGTTCGCCAAAATTCACAACCTCCATGCGCAGTCTGCCTTCAAACAGGCGCCACGGTCGCATCCGAACTCAGATTTAGATGTTCTTGGATTCATTGGAAAGATAACGAGTTAAGCTTTTCAACGCATCTTATATCACCCGTTGTTGGAAAGATAACGATATAAGCTTTCCAACGCATCTTATATCACCCAGAAACTCCTTCTGAGTTAACGGGAAATCACGACACAAGTTTCGTCCAGATTCTAAACGAGAACAAATTGCATCTTCTCACGTTCGCCTTGCGGTTGATGAAGCTGGCGTCACACGGTGGGCGCCATAATCGTCGAGTTTAAGTGATTTGCTGCTGATGACGGTCACCATCTGAGATTCGTTCTCCATCGGGTACTCGCCGTATCCGAGTTGGGAATTGAGCTCCCGGACGCACTACTCGTCGGTAGGCGGCGGCGGCGTTTCCCAACACGAACGGAGTCCGAGTGAAGCGCTGTTGAAGTTCTTCACGGATCGGATCTTGTCTGAGTTCGAATGAATGGATCTTGGAGTGTTGGTGAAGTCTCTCCCGGATCGGATCTAATACGAATCCGGAAGAGTGGATTTTGATGTGTTGGTGAAGTCTCTCCCGGATCGGATATAATTCGAGTTTCAAAGACCAAGCTTAGGTCTCCGGCGCAGTACGCGTTGCTATGCGGCGGCATGGTTCTCCAAACCGAAGAGTGGTTTGGGCCGGTCGTTGATGAAGTTGCCCTAGATCGGATCTGGTTCGAGTCCGAGAGCGCAAGCTTATTGAAGTTCACCGGTGACGAAGTCGGTGTTGCCGAAGCGAAAAGCCTTGCCAAGGATGAAGGCGATAACTCTGAACGAAGCTCGAGCGAAGCAATGCCGATTCCTCCCCCGGATTGGATCATGTCCGAACTCGTGAAAGTGTTGTATAAGTCCTTGATTAAGTTCTCGCTGTATCCGAGTTGGGAATTGAGCCGTGCGGCACACCACTCGGGAGTAAGTGCCGGCGACGTTGCTTAACTCGAACGGGAGTTTAATGATGACGAAGCTCTCTTTAGATCGGCCCTAGTCCGAGTACAAAATAGAGACTTGGTCATCAAATACGTGTGGTTTGCTGCCGAATGCACCCACCATCTAGAATTTGTTCTTCATCAGGTCCTCGCTGTATCCGAATTGAGAATTTAGCCCCCGACACACTACTCGGGAGTAGGCGTCGTTCCTCAATCCGAACGGGAGTCCAAGTGAAGTGTTGTTGAATTCCCTCCCGGCTCAGATCTCGTCTGAGTCCAAAAAATGTTGGTCGCCGAGTATTTGGAGTAGCTTCTTGCCAATCCTCAACGTCCAATGAGGTCTGCCGCGACTGATCCGCATGCGCCGACCGCCACTGACGAGGTTTACGAGTTCGCCGAGATTCGCAACATTTCCGCGTAATCTGTCTTCAAACGGACGCCCCGGACACATCTGGCCTCCGTTTTTGGCGTTCTATGGCTTCACAGAAAGCTAACGAAATTATTTTTTCAACACATAAAGTCCCGACTTCAAATTCCCTCTGGATTATCGGGAATCGGCGAAACAAGATGACATCCAGAATCTGTTTTCGAGCCATCGCCGTGTACAAGTCGGAAAGTGAGCCCTTGACTTATTACTCATGAGTAGATGGCCGCGGAGTTCCCCAACCTGAATGGGAGGCATTATTGCAGTCCCTCAGATTGGATCTGATCCGAATCCGAGAGGTGGAGTTCCCCGAGATCGTTGGTGACACAGTCGTTTCTCGAAGCGGAAAACGACGCGCAGTGCTGCGGAAGACGAGTCAATTAAGCCGGTTCACTGATCTGCACGTAGTCATATGGAAGTAGTTGTTCACGGTGATCCAATCGCCTCCTCGCTGGTCAGCAACAATCCACGAGGTGCGCCGTGGCCCATCCCCACATCGAGGAGGTTGTCGACGAGCTTGCCGGGATTCGCGACCTTCATGTGCAGTAAATTTTCAAACGGACGCCACGACCACATCCGGACTCCGTTTTTGACATTCTACCACTTGTTGGAAAGCTTACGAGACTATCTTTTCGACGCATCTAGTCTCGTCCCGAAATTCCTTATAAATCAATGGGAATCGAAGTAACAAGATCGCGTACAGAACCTATGCCGGCGATTGCTGCCATCGAGCTTGATGAGATTGATCTTGACGCTTCCCCTACCTGGCGTGCCAACTGTCGACGGTGTTTAACTGGGGGTTATCGTCGATCTCAAGCTTGAAGGTAACACAAGACAGGGATTATGTAGGTTCAGGCCCTCACGGTGGAGGTAATACCCTAATCCTGCGCTCTTAAGATTATGATGGTGGTGATCTGATGATCCATTTTCTGGCTCTACGGCCCTTGCCTCTCCCTTTATATAGTGTAGAGGGGATAAGGTTACATGGTCCTATTCGGTATATTGTTACCGAATACTATCTTCAAAGTATCAAGCACGTATACGCATCGGTATTTACAGGTACAAATCCCCTAACTAAACTGAATTAAACTCTATCCTCGAGACTATCCTTGGCGTCCAAGTTAGATGTAATCCGAGTGGTTTCCGTCCTCTTCCGGTCAACTCGGACCGCCCCCGTTTGCTGCATCATGGGCCTTGTATGAAGATAGCCCATGTAGTCCACAAGGTGCTTTCTCACCATTGTCCTTCAGCATTCGCTTAGGGGCAAACACCATCTCAAGGGGGCAGCACTGTCATTGTCCCCAATAACGAGGAAAGTGGAAGAGCGGGTAATAAGGAGGACAATATATGAGGATGGGTGCTGATGTTTGGATTGGCTAGGCTGGTGTGCATTTGGGCTTGGGCCGGTGTAGTAGTGAATTCGGTGGTAGTGAGGTTTGATGTATCGTTGGTATTAAACAGAACACTGTGGGTAAGATTTTATTGGAAAAGAGAATAGTGAATCGTTTTCCTCCCCCAAACTCTTGTCTCTCGTCTCTCCTTTCTTCTCCAGCCCCATCATGGCGATTTTATCTTTGATCCAGACATTACATGGACGAAGTAACCTAACCCGAAATTTCTGTGATAGCATGTTATGAATTGCACTTGTATTGATCTAGATATACACGTAAACACACCCACATGTGGTGTTATGTGCATGTGGTTACAAAGCACTACTCCAATACTGACTCTAATACCTGTCAAGTAGAACCAATATTGTGTGTGCATGACAAAAAATATATATAATTACTGCAGAATATAGCATTTGCCTAGTACTGTTTTTAAATACAACAGCCGCATTGACCTTTTGATGGATCACTTGCAGCTCTATGTGCCCAGATGTACTGGCTTGACTGCTGATGGTATGGTGAATATTGTCCAGCTTATGCATGAACGCAAGGGAAATCTGAATCGTCTCCGACTCCATGGTATTTGCGGGATGACTAAGGATCATCTCGATATTATCAACTCTCTCATGTGCAAAGGTGGCCTACCACAAGATGGAAGATCACTTTTGTATAACCATAGAGTCCATGAAGTGCTGCTCAACACTGATGAACGCCCTATTGATGTGGATATCTGCCCTATGTGCACAAATGTGAGGCTTGTGTTTGATTGTACGCGGGGTGACTGTAGGTCTGTACCCTCTGATCCTTGAAATTCATTAGATGCTCTCATTACAATTACCCTTGCAGCTTTTGGAAGAACTAGCAATGTTTTTTTCCATGTTAATTCATGTCTTATCTTTGATTTATGGTCACAAGAGTCAGTACATGCAGATAATTGCTTGTGCTCTTGTCTACTCCTGTGGTTGTGGAATAGCTAGCTGACTTGAGGATGTCTTCTTGTCTGAATAGCTTTTAAGTAATGGTCCTGGAGCTTAATTTTTTTCTCCCCCATTGGCTACATGAAAGCAACTTGGTGATTATTTTTGCTTTGTTGCTCTTGTCGTTGGAACTACTGATTCAAAATTTTGAACATTCTTGTAATTCTGCTGGTCTATTGACTTTGACCTGATACTTTTTTATAAGTTTGGTATACCACCATTTTGATAATTTGATTATAATCAGGAAAGTGGAGGACAATTGGCCTCGGTGCCGAGGCTGCTTCTTCTGTGTTGCTAGATGCGAAACATGTGGTGGGTGTATTGACTTGGAGGAGCTCAGTGAGACTGAACTTGCCTGCTCAGACTTTCTATGCATGGATTGCTGGCTTAAGCTCCCGAAATGTAGCACGTGCAATCGGCCCTACTGTGAGAGGCATGAAAATTTGAAGGTTCCTTTATCATCGTCTGGCCAGTTTACCTGTCACCGTTGCATGGAGTTCAATACCTCACTAGCGAATCAGGCAGAAGGCTAATAAAAGTGAGCTTCTGCTCCCTCATCTGCAACCACAAGTAACATACATATGCAACTACCTTTTCTTTACCAGGCTTTTATCTGATGTGTCGAACTTGTGATATACTAACTGAAACAAACTAGAACGGCAAATTACTGTTGATATTGTCAAATAAAGTGGCTGTAGACTTCATGGACTTGTGCAACTTGTTTTTCAAATGACATTTCAATGTTCTGAACGACATATGCCTATGGTGGTGATTTTCAAGGCCACAATGTGAACATGAAAGTTGAAGAATGAAGGACACCATGTTTAATCACTTTGGTCCTTTTGTATAAATGCTTTAAAACTTTATTAAAGTCATGTATGCTGACTGGAACATTCATAGATGATCTGGCAATACATGGACCGCAGAATGGCTGTTATGGGGTTCTCGGTGTTCTTGTGACCTCCTGCCTCCAAATTTTCATAAGAGCAATGCAACCTTTTTCCCCTAAAGTGATTTTTACAAAACCTGTATAAAAACTGAGTGGAGGGGTATAAATAACGATAAGGTGAGCACAAATCAATGTAAAATTTCTTTTTGAAGCCTCCAGTCAAGGTGAATCTGAAAGTGGGTAGTCACTGAATGAATGCGGTATTCATTTTCAGAATAGTTTTGTACAAAAATTGTTACTCTCTTTGATCATTACGTATAAATAAATTTACAGTGACAGCCCTTTGTTTCACACCACCGCTCCATATCAATAAATAGTACATAGTTGAAGGGGAGCTGCCCCTCGCTGCCACGCGTCATCGTCGATGTGCCACGTCGCCCCGTTCATTCGCAGCCGTCCGATCGCGCGCGCATTTTAGTATATATTTTATTTTTATGTATAAAACGATTTTTTTGGCACAAATCTCAGTAGCGTGGGCGCTTTGGCCAGTTGGTTCGAATCCTGCATGCCCCCGTTTTTCCCCTTTTTTCCCTGGGCGCGTGTCGCAGGACGCGTGCCTCCGCCTTTTCCTGGCCTCGCGTGCCACGGGCGCGCGTACGAGACTAGTCAGTGTATATTTTGGTCCCAAACACTTGCCGATCTCCCTGCAGGGGAGGAGGCAAAATCTGAAAGGTGAAAACCAACGCAATAAAGAAGTGCCTGCTCATGTTCTCTGCGTTTCCATTGCTTTCCAGCAACAAATTCTGTGAGGTAATAAACGACTAAAGCCCGAATAAAACTTTACCGATGGAAACCCGAATAAAACTTTACCGATGGAAATGTCAAACTGTCCAAGTATCTAGAATTTATAGATGGCTCAGCGAGGGGAGAAAAAGTCGGGTATATAGTTCACATGCAAATGTGATTAAGATCGTCATGTCGCCTGAGACTGGAAGCGGGTGTTTCGTACATAGCGCTATACAGTATTACATTCTAAGGCTACGTCTTTTCAGCTTAACGGCTTAACCGTGGTTAGACTTATCTACGTTTTGAAAAAAAAGTCCTTTTTTTGCTGATTTGAAGATGGGTTCTAACGCTTTAAAAAGCAAGTTGTTAGAATATGCGTCGATGTAAGATCACGAACGACACCAGAAGACATGATGTTTGGTAATGCAGTTCAGCTTTCGCATATATCTGCTGAGCTCTGATTATGGGCCTCCCTAATTCATAATACCGCAGCATACCTGCTCAGACCTATGTTACTATTATAAAGTCATTGTCTTGTTTACATCAGGGCTGCATCCCTTTATATAGTGGAGGCCTGGATAGAGTCCAATTCTAACACTAAACCAACACTGCCTATTACAACACAGAGTCCATGCAACCTACTCGTACACATATTCAACACAAAACCTAACACTAAGTTAAATGAAATGAATTCAAATCTCGAGACTATCTTAAAAAGCTCTCAAAGTTCAATCATTTCAGCCGTTGAGATCACCTTGAAAAAACAAAACCTAAGACAAGACATTATGAGCTTGTTTGGATGGACGCCGCCGTTAGCTGTGCCAACTGCGGGGCGAGCGCCATTGCAAGGCGCACCCTCGCGCGATTTGGCGAGTGAGGGTGCCTGATTTCTTCGCCCTCGCCAAATCCCGCATCCTCATTTACTGTTCATCGGTGCGCCATTGGTTCCGCGCCCGCGCCTTCCGTCAGCCTCCAACCAAACACGAGCCAAAAGCTGAGGGCGCGCCGACAGAAGGCACGGCGCGCGGGGGTAACCATCGAAACGAGCCCTATATATCCTGAGATCATCATGTATATGCCATTTCTCTTTTCGTGCATCAATTCATCAGTTGCCGGCAGTTCGTACTGCAGCATACTTGTGCCTGCTGGTGGAACATTTTAATTAAAGCACCCAAACATTACTTAAACATCGATGATGCATTGAAATAAAGCTACTGATGCAATGAATTAAGGCACCGAAACACTTGTCAGTGTGATGAAACATTCAGATTACCCAAGGAAAACATTGAATGAGAGCCCCTAAAACATTGAAATTAGGACCGCCCTACTTGTCGGATGTCCGATGATTAAAAAAAGATAGATGGTATTGCAGCCAGTTAAATAAAATGCTGCAATATATATAAACTAAAATATTGCAGATTTGAAACTAAAAGTTGCACCAAATGATAAAAAATATTGCACCAAATAGGATGGTATTGTAGTATGTTAAACCATATTGCAATATTTAAAATGTGAAACAAAACTAATGTGCTACTGCAACATTTTTTGACAACACATGAAATGAAAAAACAGATGCTTAGGTGCAACATTTTTTGACAATATTAAGAAGTTAACATTGCAACATTGAAAAGTAAGCATTGCAGCATTGTAAAGTAACTTCTGCAACAACTGAATTAGAATACTAAAAACATTTGATTGAAAGCACTGAAACATTTGAATTAGAGCACTACAATGTTGAAAAGTAACTGTTGTAACAATTGAATTAGAACACAACAACATTTGAGCGAAAGAATTGTAACTTTTGAATTAGAGATCTACAAATATTAAAAAGTAAGCATCGAAACATTTAAAAGTAGCTTCGTCAACATCTGAATTAGGGAATTATAACTTTTGATTAAAAAGTGCAACTTTAAAGAGTAGCTGCTGCAAACATTTGAGTTGGAGCACCGCAACATTTAAATGAAATCATTACAACATTAAAAGTAAGCATTGATGTATTAAAAAGTTACCACCGTAACATTTGATTGAAAGTAAAATAACATTGGAAAAAAGGACGAATGTTTTAGAAAAACAAATAGAATGTTTTACAAAAGCAAATGACATGTTGCAATCCTCAAACGATGTTTTATGCCAAAATTTGGGGATCGTCTTCTTTCCCAAATCCGGTCATTTTCTTCCAAATCCAGTCATCGTCTTCTCAAATCCAGCAAGACCCAATCACCATGGGCATCCAATTCATCATCGGGGAGCTTCCAGTGGTTGAGTCAAATCCGAGGCCGACAATAGATCGAGCTCGGGCATTAGAGAAAGTAGAGCACAAATGGTGTGTGGCCCTTGGGGAGGGAGATGAGCTGAGAGGAGAATTATTAGATGCAATGCTAGTGGAGCAACAAGCTTCTGGCGTGGAGAGACAAGAGAGAGAATGGGGTAGTGGCCGCTTCCAACAATGGTGACGCTTTGGCCAACAGCGGCGACACCAAGGCGGCACCGGTGTCCGAATGCATGCTAGAGAGAGAGGGGGGGGGGGGGGGGGGGGGGCGTATAGCATACATTATACGAAGTTATACGAGTGTTGATTTGTGCATGACAAACTATGTCAAGCGCATCCGAACGCGATGGACGCTCCGGGCGAAGCATTACATTGAAATTAAGGCATTGAAACAGTCATTTCACATGGTGAAACATTCGAGTTATCCTATTGAAACATTGAAACTAAGGCATCGAAACAGTCATTTGACATGGCGAAAGATTCGAGGTATCCTATTGAAACATTAAAATTAAGGCACTAAAACATTTACATTTTTTAATTTAACATGGTAAAACACTCATGAAACAAACCGCGGTGAAACATTTACATCAACATGATATAACATTCTAGTCTATTGAAACATTAAGACAAAAGAAAAACTAAGCATTGAACTTAAGACATTGAAACATTCATATCGACGTGGTGAAACATCCGGTTTACCATGTAGAAACATTTTTAAAAGCTACTGATCAATCAATCATGTCAATGCAGTGAAACATTCGACCTAGCCTACTGAAACATAAAAACAAAGCACATAAACAATGTGGTGAAACATTGAAAATAGTCTAATGAAACATTACAACAAATTACTAAACATTCGGACAGACCATGTGCTCATGTGTTGGGCGACGTATAGTGCTAGTAGTTGTCGATCCAGGCTGAGCCAAGGCCTATCGACTCAGGAAAGGTGAGTAGCACGGGCTCTCATGGTGGTCAGCACACTAGCGTGGGGGCGTCCGATTGGGATTGGTCTCTGTAGGACGTCTAGCACTCAATATTTCGATAATATATATCTAATTTCTTAATTTTGCAACGATATATATCTCTCTAAATCCATGAAAGAGAAATACATGCAATTTCCGATTTACTGGTGACATATCTGGGAACCGCATACTTGTTATCATCACGATTGCTAAGAAAACATCCTGGAATTAGCATAAACACTGACACGTGGCGCCACCCTATTCGACTCCACAACACAAAGGAAGCTTTCTACGACACCCTTGACCAGTGTGTTCCAAGGCAAGGCCAGTAGCTGTTCGGTTCCATCCATCGATCCAATCCCCCCTGCCTCTTGCCATGAACTGAAGTGAAGGCCACCTCCCCTTCTCTCAAGTCTCATCTCACGCAAAAAAACCGGGGCATGTATGCATGCATGCAAGCAGCAGCAGCTACCTCACACAAACCTGAAACTTCCCTTCTTTTCTCCGTGTCGGTGACCGTCGTCAGGTACCTAGAACTAACCACCGATCGGCCATGACATTTACATGCGCACTAACACGCCCCCGGGCACACGCGTCCGGAGGCGCTGGATCTGCAGAGAGCAGCAGCAGAAAGAGAGCTCTGCGTCGGCGAGTGATAATACATTTGTCATGAACTAGACGAAGAGGCCTCGATCGGCTCTTTCTTGCACGGGCAGTGAGGCACGTTTCATTCTCCACCGTGGTTTGTTTCTATTGCCATCTACGTTAGTTTTTTTTTCTAGGTGGAGAAGAGAGGAGTCAAGAGGGAAGAGTCGTTTCATCGACGGTATCGATGGATGAAAGAACGATAAAAAAAAAACGTATTGTGAGGATAAGTCGTTTCTATGGTATTCTATTAATCTAGATCGTCAACTCCGACTTTAAATTCGTGTGTTGGTTTGCATGGCACATAAGATCTTAGTGTTAAATCAACAGCTTACAAGTTACAACGATAATTAATATTAGATACAACTTATAAAATTCAGTTGTGATTGTTGTTTCTTAATACTTTCTCTCTTATAGAAACGGTTATAGAAACTATGTATTGGGAGTACCCTGAGGAAGGAAGAGGCGTCGGTTGGGAGAACACACACAGTCTTTGAGCCACCCCCATCATGTGTGGTAACCCCGGGCATCTCTTTCTTTGTGTGGAAGTGGCTCAAAGGAAAAAAGCTTTGGAGAATATGGCAATGGCAATGGCAGTGGCACCTGGCACGGCCTCATCTTCAGGGCGTGTTGCTGATGCAGTGATCGATGCTTTTCACATCCCGTGTCAAAAGGCTTAACAACTTCTTCGATTGTGCGATGATTAAGGATGATGGCAGTGACATCTTGATTAGTTTTTTTATGACGGTTTCTTTCTCATGAACTGGCGAATCGGACCTCGCAGCGACACCTAAACGCGGTGTTCGATCTGACGGGTCGTTTTTGGGTCAAGATTAGACGGTTTGGTTGTCTAAAGAGTGCCAAGTTGGTTGCGATGGTGCCGATCAGGGTATGCTTATTCTGGCTGGAATTGGATTGGATCATCTTTGCATTCTTGATTAGTGACTGGAAATAATTGATAATTTTGGACTTAGTGACTGGAAATAATTGATAATTTTGGACCGCTTACTCTAGTTTGACTAGGAAATTCAGGTTGAGCAACCCCAGTTGGGTCTTTCTGGAAAGGTCGGCTGATAAATGAAGTGATCATTCATGTTTTTAAAAAAGAGAGATTAAAGCAGACAGAAATAAAATTCGACCTGTTAATTTGGAAAAGAAATAATTGATCCCTCGGCTTGTTCCTGGAGTGACCATCTGATGGTACTGTTGGTTGGTGGGTCAACACAGGGGCACTATCCGATCAAACTGTTACTGCCACTGCTCAAACTCAGAGCCAGTTTTTACCACTGAATTTGTGCTCGCTGTTAATTCATAACATGAGCCCCTCTAAATTCCATCATATCCCCAAAACCCTGCACTGCCTTTGCAGGAGGAATCCAGAATCAATCTACTAGGGGCAGAGTGAGGAATGCTTGGAGCTTAGCAGGCATGAGCTTGTGAGCACTTCCATTCATGTGATGTCATGGGAAGTTTCATGTGTTGACAAGAAGGGCACTGACAATCTTGACCCCTCTACATGCATGGCATTCATTCAAAATGTGCAGCCTGCTGCCTGCCAAATTTTTTTTGTCCACCAAGTTGAGCAGACTTGCGGCTACAAACTTCTGAACTTCTGGCTAATGCTTCATACGCGATATATACGCGCGTTCCGCCGTCGCGGCACCTTATTATTTCTTCAGAGAGAAAGAATTGGAAAAAAAATTTCTGTGCAGGAGCCTAGCGAGAGATGCAACGAACCCTTGCACGCGACACTGAAGCTCTAGAACAATTGGAAAAAAATGGCTGAAGAACCAAAGCACTCGCTGGCTGACAGAGGTCAGTCAAGTTCACAACAACCGCGTAATCCGACAAGCAAAAAATGACTGTAGATAATCTAGTCGGCAGTGAAATTTTCGCTTAGAATAAACCACGCAAAGAATAAGATCAACAAAAGAATGATCAACCTAAGATAATTTTGTTAAACACGAAAGGGGGAAAGAAAAGCATCGAAGGCTTTGTAGTGCAGCACTTGCGATTGCAGATGAAGCAAAAGGGACCCATGAGCAGAAGCAGCTAGCTAGGGGCCTGGGCCTGGGCCCGCCGCGCAGCCTCTCGTGCCGTGACACGTACTCGGTACCAAATTTGAAATGAATGAAAATTGATAAAATGGGCTTAAATTTGACGTCACACTGAGCGCACGAGCCTTTGTGACCACTACATGTATGCAGTTCGTGGCCATATCACCGGACACCGGCTCCCTCCTCTGCTCTGAGCCCTTATAAAGGAAGGTGAGCACTGCACCGGCTTCTTCCTAGGCATTCCTCCTCCTCCTCATCGTCGTCGTCGTCGTCGTCCACCCGATCGCCGACGAGCAACCGGAGCTCGATCGGCCGGCGCCGCCATTGCGGGCTCGCCGGAGGCGGGGAAGAAGCACCGGGAGGATCGGCAATGGGGAGGCAGCCGTGCTGCGACAAGGTGGGGCTGAAGAAGGGGCCGTGGACGGCGGAGGAGGACCAGAAGCTCATCAGCTTCATCCTCAGCAACGGCCAATGCTGCTGGCGCGCCGTTCCCAAGCTCGCCGGTGAGTACATATAAGTATATAACATACGCACGCTCGTCGCCGTCACCGTCACCGTCGCCGGCGACCGATTGCCGGAGCTGCCTCTGATGCGCGTGTGACTGGCAGGGCTGCTCCGGTGCGGCAAGAGCTGCCGGCTCCGGTGGACGAACTACCTGCGGCCGGACCTGAAGAGGGGCCTTCTCTCCGCCGCCGAGGAGAAGCTCGTCGTCGACCTGCACGCCCAGCTCGGCAACAGGTGCTACCATTACTATCAGTATCACACCATTGCACTAATAATTACCATGATTATAAGTTTAATGGCGTCACGTATCACGTATGTGTGTCACTGGTCGGGTTATTAATTAGTTTTGTCGTTGATAACAATTGTTAATTAGGTGGTCCAAGATCGCGTCGCACCTGCCGGGGCGAACGGACAACGAGATCAAGAACCACTGGAACACTCACATCAAGAAGAAGCTCAAGAAGATGGGGATCGACCCAGCCACCCACAAGCCCCTCCCCCAGCAGCACGACCGTGATCCACCGCCCGCCGTCGACTCGCCGGAGACCCAAGCAACGCAGCCGCCCGAGGAGAACACCACGGCGGCTGCGGCGGCGAACCTGCTGCGCGGCGGCGACGAGGAGTGCCGCCTCAGGAAGTCCCCCGGCTTCTGCACCGACGAGGTACCGATGATCCACCCGGACGAGATCATGGTGCCATTGTGCGACCAGCCGCCGCCGACGGCGGCGGCGCGCGCGGCGATGCCGGCGACCTCGTACTCCACCTCGTCGTCGGCGTCGACCAGCTGCGATGAAGACGCCCTGCTCCCGATCACGGAGTGGCCGGACAGCAGGTATCTGATGGGGCTCGACGTCGACGACTTGTGGGACGACTTCCGAGTGCCGCCGCCGGCGCCGACTCCGGCGGCGGTAGACGACGATGCCTTCAACGCTTACCAGTACCAGAGGGGTAGCGTGCTGTTTGACCAGGAGGCATGGAACAAGCTTGAGCTCTTTAATTACTGATCAACCCCTGTAAATTAAACGCACTGTTTAATTACTGAACTGAACAACGCATCACTTTGTGTTAATTAATTACCACTGCTTCTATAGTTAATCACCTTGAAGCTGCATTAGGGTAGTGTGATACGATGTTCTTGAAGAAATCACACTAGCTAGAGCCTAGAGCCTAGAGATACCACCGTTAAACAAAATTAAAACTAGGAGTAAAAGAGGTGCCTGTGGGGTAGTAATTCAGTTGTATCTTTCTCGGCCATGTCTTTATGCACTTCAATGCAAGTCCTTGGCATATACATACTGTTTCACTGTAAATGAAAAGGAAGTATCAAGTGATATATGTATTAAAGAAAGGAAGCGTCTCGCTGTCGGTACCTATAGAATAGCCTAGGTGATTTCTTAGTCGTTGATTAAGATTCAACGTCCGAGATTTCCTCCCACCTCCCATTTACCTCCCTCCCCTTCTCTCCCTTGCGAGCTGGTCCAACTTGATTGCATCTCCTGTCGCTGCCGCTTCGCACTCCTCATCCACTGTCGCCGCCCTTACCACTGCGCCGCTCCGCCCTAATCTTTACTGGTGTTGATCCCCCATCCACCATCGCCCGACCACCTTCGCCCACCACCACGGCTCCTGCACCGGCACCGACACCTCGTCGTCCCCACCACCTACCCATCCCCACCGCCGGGCTGCCACCTCCCTAGCCTCCCTCTAAGCCCGGAGGGCACAAAGGGATCTCAAACCCTAAACCTAACCCAGGCGACGCCGACGATTGTCGGTTGAGACGAAGAAGTCTATGATGTAACAGCGGACCCATAGATACATGTGCTCAGGGATGACATAACCGAGCCGAGCCCAAAAACCGAGGGAGGCCCGGCTCGGCTAACCGACCGGTTTTCGCGGTTAACCGGAAATTTCATTGAAAAACCGGCCAGATTCAAATTCATATTCAAAAAACGGCTCGATTGGTTAACCGACCAGTTTTACCGGCTAGCCGACCGGTTAGCTCGGCTAACCGATCTGTTTTAGCTGGAAATAGAAAAATTAGAGGAAAAATAGAAAAATCAATTTAAAAATAGGAAAAATTATAGGGACATACAAATGTCAATTTGTCTATAATTTGGAGCTAATTTTACTATCAAAAAAATTATAGGGACATATAAATGTCAATTTAGCACTAATTTGGCACTAGGGACATACAAAAATTATAGTAAAAATAGGAAAAATTATAGGGACATACAAATGTCAATTTGTCTACAATTTGGAACTAATTTTACTGTCGGAAAAATTATAGGGACATATAAATGTCAATTTAGCTAATTTGGCAGTAGGCACATACAAAAATTATAGGAAAAATAGAAAAATTGCTACTAAGTCCTTTATTTCTACAAAATTTCGACAGCACCTCCCCTATAATTTGGTCATCCACTCAGCAGATAAAGAAACATAATTTACATATTTCATAACATATATTATATATCCACCATCTTATTATTTCATCCATAGTTCAGAACTCAAGATGTCATACCGCTGAACTTTTTACCAAAAGCTTACCTCAAGCGTATTAATCAGTAACGATGAATGGAGGGAGGCAGTGGCACGCCGGCACCTACAAATGAGACATAAAAAAAATTACACATGCATGTTATAAAGAAATATATGTAACTATGCAACGGGAACAGAATATTACCATTGTAGGTTCTATATAATATCTATAATATTGAAGTCCAGATTCAGGGTATGCCCTGCAATATTCCTCTGTAGACATGACTAATAGACCATGATTATTCATTAAGTCTGCTTTAAATTCTTCCCAACTTAATCCTGTGGTCCAGGCATACCATACGGACTGATTAGTCCGAGATTAACTCTAACATTCTCCCACTTAATCGAAAGACTATTCATAAGCCCTCTCACGATAAAATCAGCATACCAGGGTAAGCGTCACAAAATCCATTAAACGGTCATTGGAACTTCTGTAGCCATAGTAGATTAATTCCATCTCGATCAGTATACATTAGTTCTTACGGGAGTGGTTTTCTTTGATGGCCCTTTATATCCAGAATCATAGACAACGCACCCCATGCGCGCAACATAATCCAACTAAGTATAGGATGCTAAGCCTTTAGTAATTAGATCCACGAGCATTACCTTAGTGCTTATTTATGCTCGATAAAATAATTTGATCCTGGATCTTAGTTTTCACAGCATGATACTTAATGTCAATGTGCATGGCAGTAGCACTTAACTTGTTGTTACTCGTATAAAATTGGAAGTTAAGTAATGCAATACAGCTTGAGTGGTCTAAATATACTGTCTACCACTCTAAGTCCTGGAATAAAATTCTTTTAAGCCATACGGCCTGCTCAATAACCTCATAACATGCCATAACTAAAGTCTGCATCACGAAAATGCAGTAAGTTTCTGTTTGGAGCTTTTCCACGAATCAGCTCCCACTGCAAGGATGAAGATATATACGTGGATTTCTTAATATCCACACACCTTGCAAAATAATTAATAACATCAAATTTCTTATATGTGAGCATGTAATTCTCAATGCCCTGCAAAATAATACAAGACTTTCTTAACACCCTTCCAAGTTCCAATGGTCCATATTGGATTTGACTGATATCTGCCTAATATCCCAGTCACATAAGTTAGATCAGGGCATGTGCAAGTAAGTGTACAAAATGCTTTTGACAGCTGAAGCATGAGGAATCAACTTTATTCTGCAGATTCATAATGATTCCTTGGACGTTATAATGTCTCAAACTTATTGCCCTTCACGATATGAGCAGGCAAAACAAAAGCACTCATATTATTATCTTTTAAGTGCTTTGTCTATGTTGGCCATTTTCACAAAATGTGCCTTTGGACCGATCCCGGTGATTCTCAATTCCCAAAATAAAAGAGATGTCACCAGGATCTTTCTTATTAACGTTAAAAGAAAAGAAAATTTTGTTCTAATGCAGCATATACTTATCACTGCTAGCTAATTTATGTCAACATAATAAAACACCAGAATTGTAACACACTGGCCCAAAATCGCTTAGAGCCTAGCCCACCTACGGGGCTGGCCCACGCATGCATCGCACCCACTTAGACTTTTCGGCCTCACTTCGTCGAAAAGGGTTAACCCGGGGTGCTATGTTTGGCTCCAACAGGCATTATATGCGACTACAACACTTTCTCAACTAGCAATATGGGACTAATCCCACCACCACAACCACATGGGCCACATGGGCCTCACAACAGATCGGGCCGGAGTATTACAAGAATAATGAACTTAATCCCTTAACATAAATGCACTTGTCCACTTCTCATAACTTAATCAAACACACTCGTTCAAAACACATTTAGAAACTCAATCTTAATGTCCATCTATTTAATCTGTAATTATAGTGAGCTACGAGCAACATGACAATAATTAGTGAATACTTAGATGAGACAGACGAAAAAAATATTATTATAGTCAACTCCAGGTCTTAGGGAGAAGATTTTCGCTACAAGCCTTGCATTGAACTTTGCCGTTCCGTTTGCAATCACTATATTTATGTAGACCCATCAGGAAATTTCCTATTAAGTCTCATATGCCATTAGAGCTCATAGATTCTACATCATTACATGTTTTAATTTGCCGGCGCTCGCACACAGTGCGCCTTTGTACTAAGTGCAGCCCCATCGAGCCGCTCTGCTACGCCGCACGAGGCGACGGGCGGGGCACAGCTGCCAGAGGCAACGGTGGCAAGGAGGAGGCGAACGGAGAGCGACGGTCAAGGCTAACCGGCGAGAAGGCACTCGGTGTACATGATGCCTGTGTTGTTTACGCTTTTTTAATTATGCAAACAACATAATCATTTAGGATAGTAGACCTTATGATATTCTCAGAGGTTCATTAAGTATTATTTGGGAGCTCTAAGCTCCCACTAATTTTATCATCCTCTAATAATATAACAATAATAACTTAATGTCATGATTTGGACAATAGAAAAAAGATACCCTTAAGAAATATTGGGATACTCCATGAAGTGGCAACTAAGTGTCTTAAGTTCTAATATCCTAATTTATGGATTAATACTTAATGTCATGGACTAGGAAAATTAAAACATGCATTATCTCTTACTTATGCATTCGAATCTCCCCTTCGAAATGTGGTTTAAATAATAATACCACAATTTTGATAATGTCTCATTATGCCTTCTCTTATACTTAGGTAAAATAGTGTAGATATTCTCAACAAACTTATGTAGGAAAAAATTATAAAGCAAGTATTGTCAGAAGGTCAAAACAATCATTAACCAACAAAATATGTCTTACAGCAGGAACATAAGTGGCACTATTTAACTAAATTTCAAAATTGTTGCTTAAAACAAAAATAATGTTTCAACAGCTTCAACTTTAGCTTCCTTGCCATTAGCAATTCTAATGCTTCTCTTACCCTTCTTTAGCATTGTGACAATAAGGAATATCTATATGAATTGGGAATCTGCAAAAAACACCATGATCAAATTACTAAATATTAAAAGAAAAACAATAAAAGCGACTCATAGGTAAAACAAAATTAGGTTATTACCCTTCTTAGTGAGCCACTAAAGTAGTCAAAACAGTCTTTTGGGAATGCCCTTTTTTTTATAGAAGTGGCACCTCCCCTGTTTGGTGCTGATGACTGAGTACTTAAAATTCTTCTTCGGCTTGATTTTACTTTTGTGCTCTCTAATGCTATCAGATCCTTTGTACTTAGTGGTTAAGAGCCTCTAAACAAGGGTACCGGCATAGAACTTAAATGAGTCTTTAAAATTTTGCTCAATCCATGCTAAGTACCGTTTTGCATTATTTGAACTAGGGATTGCTCCCCTATTCATTTTGAAATTGAGCTCTCCATAATGACCAGCGAAAGATAGTTAAACCGCTCCCACTTTTCAGAGCTAGCATCATAAATCTTCTTTAAAGAAGCATAATTAGGCTCTTCGCCAGTAGGAGCAATAAGGGGCTCATGCCTGAAAACATAATCCAGGTCTAATGCCCCAAAAGCTACCTGAACTTCCAATTTCAAGGAAAAGAAATTGTCACTAATGAGCTGCTTAATGCCTTTAAGGGCAACAGTCACAATAGGTGCGTCCAACGCTGAACAAAATTAAGGGACGATAAAAATTAGCTAAGCATGAATTTAACCTACTTTGGCCCGATTAAAAACATGCAATATTTCTCAAATTCGTATCACCTTTGGGCAGAAACGAAAAGAGAATATATCTAGGATGACATGTGATCATACATCAACTTTGGTCAGAAGTATAATGACATGTCATCAACTTTATCTCCCGATTAAAACTTCTTTTGTTTCCATCTTAATCAGAGACAACAACGTAATTTTGTCGCTAAAATTGCCATAATCACATTATTGACTTACAGACAATAGCATAGCACAATGCATCAAAATAATATATAAACAGTGCCTAAACAATAAGCATTGATATCCCAAATAACAATAAAATATGCACTGTAAATACTTAAAATCGATTAAATGGATTTAGTTCCTCTAAATTGACCCAAAACGGTTCGGCCAAGAGGACTGACGTGCGATCGGCCTGGCAGATTTCGGCCCAGTAATGGCCCGCGACGTTGCTCAGCTAAGGGAACTACGTGGCGCTCTGTGGGCTGTCGGATTCGAGATGCCACCACCTAGGGCTAAGTGCGTGCGAGGGGAAAAAACCTTAATTCTCATTTCTTCCCCTTCTCCCCACACGCGCACGAGCGAGAGACTGAGAGCGGCGTCGTGGGAGAGGGAGCTGAGCGGAGGGCAAGCGGTGCCACGACGCTGAGCGGCAGAGCAGGAGGCAATACTAGCGCGAAGAGGCGGAGTCGCTCACCAATGTCGCGCGCGGCTCCGTCGAGCCGCTCCGCGGCGCCACACAAGGTGACGGGTGGTATACGACTACCGGGAGTTACGGCATCGGTGAGGAGGCGCAATAGTGAGCGGCGGTGGACTCCTCGGCTTGATGCAGCGGTGGCGTGATGGCCTGCGGCCGACGCATGAGACGGCTTGAAGCGCGCTGCCGTGAGGTCTCCGGGACCCGAAGCGGCAGCCGCGAGAGCTAATGCGGTGGCCGGTGATGGAGACGATGATAGGGACTGCAGCGTTGAGGTCCCCGACCTCCCTTAGGCCCAGGTGATTTAGTTTTGCTTGAATTTGGGGCTTTAGCTTTTAGGGTTCTTAAATTTGCAAATCACCTCCTTCTAATTGTTACGTGAGACTTTGTTTTAGCTTATCCGAGCCCAAAAATGTTAACAGCGAGGAATTACGGTTTAGTTTAGAAGGTTAATTAATCACTAATGCTAATCTTCCCTTAATCCAATCTCAACAAAAGCAATTAGGTTTAAACCGAGACTATTTCGGGTCTGAATAGCTTAATTAACCAAAGGACATTAATCGGCTAAAAAAAAAACGAACTGGTTTGAGCTAATTAGGTACAAGAATATGAGTAGCCCAAACTAATCCGAGCTAAGCACAATTAGGATTTCCATCAGAAGCTTAATTAAACATAATCAACTTAATATGTGACATTAATCTCACCATTAGAATTACTTAAGCTTCATGCTAAGGCTAATTAGATGCGACCATTAATATAGCGATTTATAATTGATCTATATCCGAGGCCCATGCAGAACTATCGGACTGTAGCTTAAAGTTTGCTAATTGACTTAGTTTGAAAGATAATTAACCTTAATGAGGGATCTTGGTTCTAATAGATCGATAAATCCTCAATCTGATCGCTAACTAAAAACCTTAATTAACATCATCGTTAGCAGATCAAAACACATTAGGGGTTAACTTATTAGCATAATTAACCGATGGCTTAAACAAGATTAGTCGATGCTTAATCTTAAAACAAAAGTAATACCGATGGGACATCCGTCGGTACAGATCATAATGTGAACCTAAGGCTCAAACAGATTTTGTCTAAGCTTCTGCAGATGCGCCAATTATACGGACCGAAATACGGAAATTCACCGATCTAAATTAGAAAACGAGATGAACTCGTCTTATATGTGGCCAGCACGATGAGCACACGAGCCGCATGAATAAGCCCGAAACCGATCAAGATTAGCTGATACATTAGGGTTCAAGGATTAGGACAAGGATAGCTCTGATACCAAATGTTAGAACTTAATTACTTAGCTTGCCTAATCGCATGAATACAAACAACAGCGGAACACATTAGTACTAACCTTGATTAGGGAATACCACATTAGTATTGGTGAAGATTAGCCGTAGATGACGCCGGGAGACATACGGAAGTAGCGTGTGACCAGCAGTAGATTGCGGTAGATGGCCTTTCCGAAGGCTCAGGCACGGTCCCACGAGATCGGGTTAGGGTTGTAGAGAGGCTTAGGGCTAATGAAGCGATTAAGGTCATGATTAGCTTAGGATTTTCTTAGATGTCATCAAGTCACGCCCCTGCCTCCCTTTATATACTGTGCCGTGCCCCAGGGGGCCGAAATCAGTTAGAGATAGAGTTCTGGCGTCCCCATGGATTTAAATAGCGCGCTATAGCGTCGCTATAGTGTTTGGGAGACACTGGCGGTACGCTTTTGACCATTTTGACGCTAAGACCGCTATAGCGCGCTACACCGCGCCGCGAACAGGCCAATTTAGCGTCGCTATAGCACTTTTGCCTATACACCTGTACTGCTGTTACCTGTTACCTTGTTGTTGGACTTGTTAAGTTATTTAAGTTGCTAGGCTGTTAGACTAATATACTGGAGAGCTGCAGAACTAATTTATGTTGACTTGTTGGATTTAAATAGCTGCTGTGATTCCTTGCATTTTGCATGTTTTTTTGGAAAAACGCTAGATGTCTTAGCGTCGCTATAACACGTCTTAGCGTTTCTGGGAGGCCTTCGCTAAAGTGTTTGGCGCGCTATTTAAAACACTAGGCGTCCCCGATCAGGACTCCTCTTAAGGATTGGGCTAAAAGGCCCATTAATAACCGTACGGACTGATTAGTCCGAGATTAACTCTAACACTATTTATTAAATGGGACCAAGTTACAACAGCTTAGAGTGAAAGAAAAGTTCTATGTCAACTACAGTAAAAATAAAAATTATAAATAGAAATAAATAGAAAAAAGTCTATGTGAACTAAGAACTAAACGATTCTATATCAATTACCATTAGAAATACATATTCAGAAAAAAAAGAAGAGAAAAGTCTATGTCAACTACAAAACTAGTCATACGTGGGGAGATCTTAATCGTTTTTGTAAGGTTTCTATTTTTTATTTTTTTCCAAAACTATCTTTTAATATTTTATCGAGCTCTTCGCCTTTCGAGATTATATAATCTACCATTAGTCTCTGAAAAAAACTCATGGATTTGTCGATCGGTAGTCTCTGTCATGCATCGAGAAGACTTTTCTGTCTGTCGTATGCGTGTGCGTGGCAAAGTGCGTGTGTGCGTACGTCATAATTTTCTTATAATCGTAAAAAAAAAATGAGGTTGATCAAAGCTAGATGTTGTGGAGGCAGCTCCATCGGCCATCGGCATTCAAACCTTTGTTGTACACGAGTATACGTTTGAACATGATCTTGTAGAGAGAGAGAGATGAATTTGTCTCGCCTCCTTCTGTTTAAATGTCCACAGGGGGGATACTTTCGTTTGTCCTATGTTTGCAGTACTGCGCATGCGTATGTATGCATCTTTTTTATAATGGTGAAAAAAAAGATTGGTCAAAGCTATTGTTTGCATAAGTTCGCTTTGTAGCACAGTTCCAAATCACGACAATTTCCTCCAAAAATTTGTTCAAAAATATTTTTTTTAAAAATAATTTCCTCCAAAAATTGCTAAATCGCCACGCGCAACGGGATTGAAATCTCTGCCCAACAGAATATATATAACAAATCCCATTAAACCTAGAAATTTCTAATATAAAACAAACCAAATAATTTTTCCTTCATGATTTCTCGTCATTGTAGCGTGCAAGGTCTTCGTGTAGAGATCAATCTCGTCGTTGTAGCGTGTTCTTCGCTGGTCTACCTAGTACGAATCGCACGTGCTATATGTTAGATTTTATGCCGAATACATATACATAGTCGGTTACGTGGACTTACAATTGTAATAGATAGGAGCAAGTCATGTTAGAGTCGGACTCGTATCATAACCTGCACTATAAATAGGGAGGCACCCTTGATGTAACCAATCATGATGACCTAACTGTAGCGCAGGACACACAAGGTCAACAACCAACTTGTGGTCGTGACCTAGGTGGTTTAATGTGCTTATGCTGATTGGAGAGGAGCACCCATTGTCAGATCCCCTCAAACGTAGATAGTCATGTAGAGCTTTGTTACCAAATATTGTGTATTCGGTGTCATCTAAATCTTGTGTGACGATTAAAAATCCTAACAAATGGTTTCACAACAAGGTTGGTCATACGGAAGATCTCGATGGAGGCGCGAGGTTCATGTCTCTATATGGTGTCGGAAAAAGCTCTAGGTCACAAGGTGGTAAATGGAGGTGATCAATGAGATCTGTTGCGTTGGACACTTCGGACAGGAGGTCTATACCTTTTGATGAGTTGCAGTTGGTGAAGATCGGACATACATGGCAATAGAATCGACGAGGAAACCGGGGAGTCAATATGGCGGTGGCGGCAGAGACTTCAACTCGGGATCAGACTAACGAGGGCCAAACGTGGCTGGAAGCCGAACGGATTGGAGCAGTGGATGCATTGCGGTGATGCGACTATGTACGACAGGACACCATGATGATGATGGGAATCGACTTGCTTTAATGATTTGGTCGACCAGGACCGCACGAAACCGGTGACTTGGTGTATGTCACATTGGACGAGCTCAGATTGAAACTGGAGGAGGGGGCAGTTTTTTTTGGTGAATTTTTAGCGGTAGTGGATGTCTTTGGTGTGCCCCACATCACTGGAGGAGTTCACGCTCATGTATTGTGTAGCATCGGCTGGGCTGGTGGGAATAGCAGCCCAAGGCACTAGAGTGGGTCATGGTTTCGAGGGTGAAGTAGACTTTTCCTTCTTTTAATTCGTAGCAAAGCACAGGGCACTTGACTAGTTAGAAGGATATTTTTTTTCTGATACGTAGCCATATAAATATTGGTTATGTCTAATATAGCCTAAGTCTAATGTAGAGGATATAATAATAACTATTATATGTTGAGATGTATATCATTATATCGGGATCAATCTCTACGTAGTTATCAATCTACATTCTTGTTGGTCTATGTGTCATCTTTATTGGTCAACTCACCATGCTAACCACAACTCTAGGGTCAAGTTTTTCTCCTTAACACTATACATGTGGTGACTCTAGTGGTCCTTTTTCATACTATAATAGAAATATAAACAATGGATATATGCTAATTTTTAACTTTTAAATTTCTATTTTTATTCTGTTTTGGTTGTCATGGACTCTTTTCTATTATCAAAGTTGGCATGTACTTCTATCCTGTTATCTTTACACAAAATTAATTATTTTTAGTTTAATACATATATCATATATGCATTCCTTGACTTGTATTGTAATTGGCATGAACTATTTTTCTATTATTTGCAATATATATTTTAGCTTTTGAAAAAGTCTACTTGACTCCCTAAACTACTAGCTTCGTATACATAACCCCTGAACTAGAAAATCATGTATTCTATCCCTAAACTATTTAAAACAGCCATGTGGCAAAACCACCTTCAAAACCACGTGCATGTAATTATTTTTCTAGTTTTGGATAGTTCAAGGGGGTAGAATACTTGGTTTGCTAGATGAGGGGGTTAAATGAACGAAACTATATAGTTCACGGGGTTAAGTAAACTTTTTTCTTTATTTTTTTTTATGGAAGTTGATATTGAATTCTTTCTAGTTTAAAGTATATACCCAACTATGATAGAACAAATCCACTGCCAAAGGAACGAATTGATCTAAAAAGCGCGGAAAAATTCACGACAACTGTTTAGTACCGACCGTCCCTCTGTACCGACTACCAAAGGACGATCAGAAAGCACGTCTTCAAGAGTAAACAATCTCCGGGCACGTACATGAGCAAGGAAGAACAGAAAGAGGCAAAACGTCTACAGATAGAGTATGACTTCATGAGGGAAGCTGGCCTCTATAATAGAGAAGCCGCCCGTGGATTAATTGATGATCTTTCAACGGCACAAGTCAGGTGGCCATTTAAGCTGGGCCAACCGTTGCTAGACCCTAAGGATATACGGAAACTACCGGTCAAGATGCGACGTGCGCATGAATGGTACGAGCACACGTCAGCCAGGGGATATACTTTACTAAGCGTTTCGTTTCAAGAAGAACATTTGTTTTGAGGGAATGATCAATTGATAAATTTTGATTTTGAAGACTGGTACCATGTGTACCAAGGAGACGCCGTCAATGTGTCCGTCATGACCTGCTGGTGCCTGTGAGTGTCGACCATCCGAGTTTATATATATATCTAAAAGATCGAGATGCAGCCTAGAGGGGGGGGGTGAATAGGCTATATAAGAATTACAGCTTAAAAACAATGCAGCGGATCAAACAATATCGGATGTTCCGATGTCAGGATCGGATAGTCCGATATGAATCAGACTATCTGATCTAGAATCTGAACGTCCGATCTTGCTGGAAGGAGAATGAAAACACTAGAGTGAATAAACAGTAAATCCTGCACCAAATACGGTTAGAGAGCAAGCTAATGAGATAATAAACAAAAGGAAATTCACAAACACAAGGAGACTCGAAGTAGTTGTTTCCGAAGTTCGGATCCTTGAGGGGATCCTACGTCTCCGTTGAGGCGGCTCGGTCACACTTGAGCCGGGGTCCCTCTTGACCCTTAACCTCTCGGGTTGCACCAAGCACTCCCGGTTCACTCAATGGATTCTTTCCTTTCGGAGGCGAAACCGGCCTTCACAAACTCTCTCCGGCCACCACACAAAGTGCTCGCATTACAAGAACAACTACTCGGCTTCATTTTCGATGAGGTCATTAACTCCAAAGGCGAGTTCCACTTTCGAGAACTATATTTCAACACGAACGAACTAGGGACGACTTCTACGTCGTCAAAGAGCGGCAAGAAGAGTACTGCAAGGAAACAATGAACTCTTTGGTCCATTTTGCCCCATGTATATTAATTAGAAACTTTGTAAATTTGGCTTATTATTACTTCATGCATGTGTGTCTAGGCCGGTGTATATATAGTTTACATTATTATATATATTATCTAATATATTTAGCTTGTGTGATCGCTAATTATATGCTCATCGTATATGTATTTAAATTTAAACGACAAATTAAAAAAAAACCCCTGCCGAAATATATATATTTAAATATATATTTGCGCCGCCCCCAAACTAACCAGCTAGGAAAGTGCACGTCTCCGCAAGCGGTGATTCAACCGCTTGCGGAGATGCCTCTCTGCAAGCGGTTGGTTCCTCCAGCCGCTTGCAGAGATCTCCCACGTGGCCTATAGGCCAGCCTGCGCGGAGCCCTGCGAACCGCTTGCATAGGGGAGCCGCTTGTGATGCCCCTCGGTAGGAGCCGCTTGTGATGCCCCTCGGACATCAGTCGCGGTTGCCTACAAGCGGTTATAAAACCGCTTGCACAGGCCTTAGGAGCCGCTTGGCCTAGGGCGATCCGCAGTAGTGTCATCACATTCTAATTAAAATATGACCTATAAATAATTGGAATCAAAAGAGCGGTTGGTATTATGTCTATTGTCGTTGTGCATGAGAGTTGAGCTTGTGTTTGCTACCGCTATGAGAATAAGGATCGGCGATCGTGATGAGTTTAACCAAGCAATTCCGTACCCATGTTGGGGATGTTTGTCAGAAATCGCCGGGCGGTGGAGTGTTCGGACTCCGGACATGGATGCCTCGGAATAGGGTATGTCGTGATATGGTGTCTCCTTAGAGGACACGATGTGGCAATATATACCGATGTTGGTTTTCTGATGGGTCTTGTTATGATGTTTTCTTTGGCAACCAGAGTTGCAAGTTATATCATATCTTGTGGGTAAAACATATAATCTTTGCATAGTAAACCCATTCGAATGGTCGCGCTCTTAGTTATAGAGCGACTTGGTGATTCTTTACAACGTATTTTCACTTTAATTAACATGATCTGGGTAGAGTTATTTCAGTCGCATACCACTGCCAGGTGACCTTCGATGTTAAGCTCGAGAACTTGCGATTATGAGCATGAGCATGAGGTTATGGGTTCTAGGTAGGAGAACTACGCAACATGAAGTTGAGACTAGATTTAATTTGTTATGTTCTATACCACTGCTAGAGAAATGACCTAATTTACCGGCACATCAGTACCGGTTTGATTGAAACCGGTACTGATAGTGCACCAGTACCGGTTCGTAGCAACAGTAGCAATTCTAGACTTTCAGTACCGGTTAGAAGCAACAGTAAAAATATCTTTTCCAGACGGGTACAGGCCAGCTGGCGCATGGACTCATCAGTACCAGTTCGTAATACGAACCCATACTAATATGGGCTCATCAGTAAAGGCTCGTTCCAGCAAACATTAAAAGGAATGCATATCCTACTCTAATCAATGCGCGTGGGTGGGTGGGTTGGTTAGAAGGATGAGTGGAGAGTCATGCAGTGGCATGAGATCCCATGTTTGAGTCCTGGGTTCGCTATATTTTTTAGATATTTCAGTGGCTATAACCAGGACTAAAGGCTATTTGCAGGCCATATTTTTCAGATATTTCAATGGCTATAACCAGGACTAAATTAAGCCTGTTCCCAACCAGGACTAAAGGCTATCTGCAGGCCATTTGCGTAGTAGTGTACAGTTTATGAATAACTTTATGCTATATGCAATTTTGTTTTTCTAAATGCTTTCGTACTATTAAGTAAAATGCATTTATGCAAATGAACCCTCAGCTTTTATAGGATGAGCCTTTACTTTTAGGAAAGACTTGCTAGCAGTTACATGCTAACCTTGCCTTTTACGTGGGTTTGTTCAATCCAGTGAACAGTTCAGAAGTACGAGGACGCGCAGGACGTCACTGATGCTTTCTCGAAAGGTTATCAGGACTATTAGCATTCTCTCAATCAGTTGTGCCTGTGGCTATTAAACGACACTACTTTTGGTATTGTACCTTTGTATTGATTCAGGACCTATAGTCCGAATTAATGAAATATTATGCTCCGCCGCATTTTTAATATTTTACTAGTTAAATGCAGTACTGGTTTGATAATATATCTCCGTTTCACTGTGGATACATGCATTGATCATTGAGACACGTACTGTTAACACAGAGATGTTCGATTTGATAAAAACTGGTCCCGATAAGCATTGTTGTGGGTGTCATCCTCCCCTAAAACATCCTCAGGTGAAAACCAAGCCCATGCGGGTGGACGGCGGCAAGCGGCAGCACACAGACCTCTACCTTGCTAAAGGCGTCACCTCAAGGGTTGTTGGTTGACCGCTAGTTAGGGTGTCTGTTGTTCGATCGCCGTCTCATTGTTGCTTAGTTAGGTCGTCAGCGTCACCCTTTCAAGTCAATCATCGTCGTTGCGTTGGGTTGTCGATTGGGCTGTTGTCCTCGCCGTGTGGCATTGTGGTCGGCTCTAAGCCAAGGTGACAACGTTGAGTTGTGGTGTTAGGTGGTCGATGTCGTGGTGTTCAAATAGTATGTTATTACCGGTCCACGAGGCTATTTATAGGTTGTTTGGTTGCCTTCTCAGTTGAACCGAGCTGTATGAGCTGAGCCAGGCTGGTTGGAGCCAGTCTGAGATGATACAAATGGTTGTTGTTTGGTTAGTTGTATGAGATTGTGCAGTATACGTAAAGATGTTGTTTGGTTGACTACACTAAGAAGAGAATGGCATGAAGAAATTCAAAAGAGGGATGAAACATATTAAAAATAAATTCTAGAAAATCAAAATAACAAAAAATCAAATATGAAAATAAAAAATTCAAAAGAAAGTCTCATAAATAAATAAATTCAAAATGAAAATTTTAAACTTTTGAAATTTATATGGCAAAGTGTGGTTTAGTTTTGTTCAAAAATATCAAGAACCCATTTTGAAATCGGTTCGGTAATCGAAGATACTAATAAAAAGATATAGCAAAAAATAAAACAAATGTATTGCCTACATTGTTGCATGCGGTTGCGTTGCTGCATCCATGTAGCCTGGCTCTGGGTAAACGCCCAATTTGGCCGTATCTTCAGAGCTTGGCCCGGAGGGGGTAATTGCATCTGGAGTGCCTAGTTCATTTGGGTTAGAAGACAACCAAACACCCTAGTTTTATATCTCTAGATGCAAAACTCCAAACAACCTATTAAACGTCGTTGAACCAACCATTCCGTTTTATTTTAAAAAAACTCAACATTTCAGCAATTAAATAATTTCAGTAACTACAGCCCAAATATTTTAAAAATTGAGGTGTGCTGGGCGGCTATACCCAAGAGCCAGGACTACTTGTGTAAAATAACTCAGCAATCTCATGAGCTCATGAGGGGGTCATGCACACGTAGCCACTGCAGCCATCAATCTCTTTCCCTGTGTCATTCTCGTTTCGTTACATTGCTGACTTGCTACACGACTTGCTACACGTCGCCCGTGCCAAAACGAGTCATCTAAAATACCAGAAATGTCAATTACATTGAAAACTAGATGAGCTACTCGCGCGTTGCGCGGGCCTAAGTAGCAAATTATGGCGTCTAAAATCAAAATTGTTTTTTTTTAAAAAACGTTTAACTTCTCGAAGAAATTTTTTCTTATTTGTTATCCCCTAATTTGGAGTTCAAAATTGTGTGTAGCCGGTATATTTTAGAAATATTTAAAAGTTCGTTGCTGTCCACACGATTTTTTTTTGTTATTGATCGGTTGTGGAAAAGAAGAAAAGAATTTTGAAATGAGAATCTAAATTTTTTATGTCCGTTGGCATTAAACTTTTTTTTTTTTTCAATTTTTCCCATATTTTGAACCGTGTTTGGAAAAGAACAAAACGAAAGTAATGGAAAAGATGAAAATAATTTTAAATAATAATCTATTTTTTGTTTAAGTTTTGAAGTCTCTTGACATGAAACTATTTTTTTCAATTTTTTCTAGATTTCTAACCGGCCGTGCAAAAGAAGGAAAAAAGGTCATGGAAAAGATGGAAAGGCGGAGCCTGGCTCTGGAGAAACTCCTAATTTGGTCGTATCTCCAGAGCCTGGCCCGGAGGGGTTAATTGTATCTGGAGAGCCTGGTTCAGATGGGTGAGAAGGCAACCAAACACCCTAGTTTTGTATCTTTAGATGCAAAACTCTTTGGATGCAGCCAACCAAACAGCCTATAAAATACCAGAAATGTCAATTACATTGAAAATTCCTGCTACGTGCGTAGCAGATACACGTACTGGTTTTGATCACGAGGATATAATATTATATATGCGTGTACACTTCGAAACATAGCTTCTCGATGAACCATGACCGTCTTTGATTCACGGTTTGATTTGATTTTATTGGGTTAAGTCAAAATTTATTATTTTTTACAGACCATTTATTATAACATTTTGTAATAATCTTTTGAGGCCCTATTGATTTTCCCAAAGATCTGAATTTTTTTTAAATAATTTTTAGTGTTTTCATGTTTTTTTAATAATTCCTAACTTTTAGCTCAACCAGACTGAACCACGAATCAAAGAGGATCCTTGGTAGCATGACCATAAGTTTAAACCCTTATTTTCCTGGACGTCATGGTCCCCCCCATGCAATCAATTCGTTTCCCTTGACAGTCTATAAGATGTGAATTAATCATGACTCATGTGTTGTTTATCCACGTGTTTTGTTGATTATCAGTTAAATTAACAAGAATTGGAAGCTTCCTTAGCTACTTCCTGCCGTGCATGGCGATGGACGGAGAAATGCCGTTGCGGTGCTTTGATTCATGCAAACATCTCAATTATTAGCAAAAAGAATGTGGCCATGGAAACAAAGCATCCGTGGCCGACACTTCAAAACATAACTTTGTATAGAGTGGATGATGGAAGGAAGGAATTTTTTAGGGTGCAGTGTGAGGTGTGAAGAAAATTTAGAGGGAAGAATAGATGGAATAGGTGATAGTGAAATGGAGTGGAGGGATAGTGTCAGATGTAGCCGATCATTTTGATATTATCACAGCTGCTCTTTTTCTAGACCAAAAATGCTTCCACCCGGCTAGTCGCACGTGCCTGAGGTGCCTGGTCTTAACCTAGAAGGGTTTTCAACCCAAGCTAGTCTCATGACACCGCAATGCCCAGACTTGACCTATGAGAGCTGCAAACCCAAGCTAATCTCATGGTCCCATGATGTGTGGTCATATCAAAGCAACGATGACCCAAGGTAGTCACTCAAGAGGACCCAAGATAGTCACTCAAGAGGGCCCATCGCACCAAACTTGTACCACCGTACGATGGTCATGCGTTGTGTTGCAATCACATCAACGCGTATTACTCTGCGCCCGTCCTAGGCAAGCTCGCGCTCTACCCAACACAAGGGCCCTTCTTGACCAGATTAACCTTCTTCCATAAACAGCTTCGCAGAACACTCAAGCAGACCTCGTCTGCATTTTCCCCATTGGGGAAAATCCAATAATCAATCCAACCATCACCACAAATCAAATCCACCATTACATCAGACCATAACCATTCCCAACCAACCAACTATCCTAGACCAAACACACCATCATAGAACAAAGCATCCTTGAACTTGGTTTGCTAATTTTAATAATATATTTCTTTATATTGCTATACAAATAATCGAAATCTGAATTTAATATGTAAATGGCCAGATCTGGAACTTTGGACCCAACCTTGTTGCTAGGCTGACTTAAGGGAATGCAGATCCTCTGCAGTCACTATCCTCTACAGTTGAGTCATTGATATGTGGGCCCAGACCCACATGTCAGTGACCACACTAGAGTTCAGTAACTGCAGAGAATCCGGATCCGACTTAAGGCGGTGACTCAAACGATAATTGAGCATGCTCGCGTTGGACAAAAACATAGTTTCGGATTATGCAATGCAACCCCCTGCCGAAAGCGTCTCACATCCATACGTGTCCAGTTATTGGTAGGTAGAATCGAACCCACCAGTGAGCACATAACGTCCGATTTCTATCTACGCGCAATCTACGAGAATGCTTGGAGGGCATCGATGTCATTTAGAGGGTACCTTAGGAGACAATGAAGGCCAAGGCAGAGTGGAGGGAGCCAGCGACAAAGAGGAAGACGACGGCCCGAAACAAAAGAACCGACACCCGAGGGGTCACTTAGAGGGTACATTAGGGCACAATGAAGGCCAAGGTGAAGTGGAAGTAGCTAGCGATGGAGAGGAAGACGGTGGCCGAATCAGATGAATCGGCGCCTGTGATCTCCACAGGATCCTGGGCCAAAGGCATTCGATGGCTACATGAGGGCATAACGGGAAGTCTTGGGGCAAAAGGAATCGGCAGATTACTTGTCGAGTCGACGATGGTGTCAAAAAAAGGGAAAGTCTGGTCGGCATCAAGGATGTGGTCGCCGGAGCTCTATAGGGCATAGGAAAGTGATTAAACCAAGAGGGAGGAAGAGTGAGCCAAGAATCGGGGATTGGCGCGACCGGAGAGTTTGATTACTCACCAATGGCTTTGCCATGAAAGTCGGTTCGCGCGGAGAGGTGGAATTAGGGAGAATGGGAAAATGGTAGACATGGGAGCTTGGTCAACTTTAAGGGAAACATGGATCTAGAGATGGTCTCGAGACAAGACAAAGTGGCGCTAGGGCGATGGGATGGGGCGAGAGCACGCTGGGCAACATGTTCATGGCGCGTTGGCTAGCTAGGGTTGGATTTTGACTACAGCAGTCGTGGTGTGGCCGGCGTTGGCTTGGCAGGGCATGGACGCGAGGATGGTGACAACCCAGCGAGCAAAAGGCGGGTGCCAGTGGGTGGTGTGACGAATGACCAGTCCGTCACGGGCATCCAAAGCCGCCCATGCGCGGGAGTGAGTAGGAGAGAGTAGAAGAGGGGGGAGAGGGAGACTGCTATTCAAATATTTACTAATTTGAATTACAAAGTTGCTACTTTGGTTTGCTTTGCATTTTGGCAAAATAGGGTGTCACAGAGGACCAAGGGTGCATAAATCAGGGCTAGCATGCAGTGGTTTCACGGTGATCAAAATGGAGTACTAAAATCATATGTATAATGGCTATTGACATATATGATCCAAATTCTGAAGTAGGACAAGTTTGTCGAAAGGGAGGGGCCCCTGAGGATGTGTAGAGAGCATGAGCCTCCTGTACAAAACGTTAGCCAATTCATTGTTCCTCCTATGTTTTTTTAGATAATGGAATTAAGAAACTTTCGATCTTTGCACCAATAAGGGATGTATCTGGTCGGTTCACCCTATGTAATGTCCTCTTATAATTAGTTGCATATGGGAAGACAATTCACAATATAAATCTCTGAGTTTTGTAACTTTTTCTAAAATAATGAAGGTTTTGCCGAGTCAACAATCATGGGTTTTTCCATAGAGGTTTTCACATAAAATTTCTATACTTGCGCGTTATATACTAACTGTGACGCCAAAGTTTATCGTTGCTGCGCTCACCAAATACAAAAGAATAGGCAAGCACGCATACAAACGGGCTAGGTTTTCCTGTAGAACTTAGATAACCTTTTTTTTTGGAACGAAAAGTGACTAGTTAGGCCTTGTTTTTTTTTCAGCGTATCGTTGCTTTGGCGTAATACTGTAGCAAATTCGAGAGCCCGAAAAAAGAGGTCTAAAGATTATAAAAAAAATAATTTAAAAATAGTTTTAAGATGTTTCGAAGGATTACTAAAAGTCATGAAAAAATCGTTACTAATTATCACAATATATAGGCTATATAAAAATAACAAAATTTGCTACAATAATACGCAACGGTACGATACGCTGAAAATAACACGGCCTAAACTTTGGATTAGGGGTGGGAGTTTTTGTCCGTATCCGAGATATCCGAATTAAATAGACAACAAATTTTAAAAAATTATTTAGACCATTTTATTAACCTTCACTGCAAAAACAAAAATATGAGTTGTATGGAAAAAACTGTAATGTATATGTATCTATCCGAGCCAAAAACCTCTATCCGAATGATCCGAATAGGATCCGTTTCCACCCCTACCTTGGATCGATGGACGGTCATTAGTTTTTCGGGTTGGTAGATGATGGATGCTTGTACGATGTGAAAGCAGGAGAGCTTCAAGCCCCAGGCTAATTAACTGGCGCCTCACTTTTCAGCGAACTACAAAAGGTCGCTTCGCTTTCAGGCCTAGCTCATAATCATCTAAAGGCAAAACGATATGCATGTAATAATTTAATTTGTTCATATGCTTGATGGATGCTGCTTGGGAGAGAGATCTTGAAATTTTTGGCGGCACAAACGGGTCGTCGCGATCAACTCAAAGATGGGACGAACCGGCGAGTCAGACTAGCAAGATGCATACGTTTTACGCTTTTACTTCGTGGCCCTCCTTTATTTAATTTAGATCCATGGATGCCATGCAAGAAGTCACTGAACCTATCTAACTGCTCAGATATCGTAAGTGTCTTTATTTGAACTTTGCTTTCTTATTTTAGTGCCTTGTATTTTAGTAAGTTTTTTCAATCAGCTCTACCAAAATTTCTTTTTTATAATTTTTTTTTGTTTAAGTGGTGTATTTAGGAAACTTTAGATCAACTTAATATATACACTCTCTGGTCATAAAAACAAGTCGCCGTTAACTTTTGGACACGTTTTTCACTACAGGAAACGGAAAAACAATCTCGAGTGCCGAAACTAGTATCGACGGCCATCTGATTTTCGGTCAAAATACGCCTTATATTTTAGAATGGAGGGAGTAAGTTTTTTCAATCAGCTCTATCAAAATTTCTTTTTTATAATTTTTTTTGTTTAAGTGGTGTATTTAGGAAACTTTAGATCAACTTAATATATACACTCTCTGGTCATAAAAACAAGTCGCCGTTAACTTTTGGACACGTTTTTCACTACAGGAAACGGAAACAATCTCGAGTGCCGAAGCTAGTATCGACGACCATCTGAGACCCGTCGATATACAACACTATAACTCTACGGCCACAAGAAGGCCGTCGAGACAAAGTACAACTGCTTATTAGTGTCGACGACAGAAACCATAACCGTCGAGTATAAGCCGACGTCTGTTAGAGCAGATGAACGGCGTTATTACTATCGACGGCGCCATCGAGATAACACAAATTTTAATATACAATTTCCTTCCTATATATTAGAGTTTAATTGATATTTATTTTTTTAAAAGTAGAAAAATCAATGCAATAAATTTGTTATTTTACATCATTTTATAAGTTTGGATTGTTAATTGAAATTGAAAATTTTGAATTAAAGTATTTTGTATAGTAACTAACGAAACATCTGATACCGTACGATAACATAGAACTTAGCAGTAAAGTAGCCCATTTAATAGTGTTTGTCGCGTTAGATGCTCCGAAAATTTTTATATTTTCGCTGATGATATTATTTGATACAAAAACGTCAACGCATTGTTTATGAACAACAACACATATTGTTTTGAATTTTTAGAAATCAAATTACGTTGGGTTGACCGCCGAGTCCAACAAAGAGCAAAACCCTCGAGACAGGGCGTTGTCTCGACGGTTTCCATCATAACCGTCGAAAGAGATGTACTCTCTCGAGTGTGGTCAAGGGAAACCTTCTAGTGTATGTTCTCTCGACAGCTATGGTGTAAATAGCCGTCGAGAGAAAGTAGTATTTCTCTCGACGGCCGGAAGAAAGCCGTCAAGTCTCGTGCACCTCCATAGGCCCAACAGTTACCCTTAGTGTCGACGGTTACCCTAAAACCGTAGAGTGCCATTTGTCTGTCTCGACGGCAAGACAATGACCGTCGAGTGAAGTATCTTCCCCACCTCCGCCCGCCGCCGTCTGTATCGACGGTTGACCTAAAGCCATCGAGAGAACCCCATCATACTCGACGGCATTGTTGACACGAAAAGTTGGATCTTCGCGAACACACGTGCGGAAGTGTCAAGTCTGGGCTTGCGTCGCAACCAGGAACCAAACGTGCCAGTCAATTTGACCTATAAATTGACAAGGGGAAAATTATTAGTTTCATGGCCCTAATCGGCTTTAGGAGACAGCCAGATCATGTTTTAAGAATCGGCTTTAAGGAATTCGATTATAATTCTATCGGCTCAATATCCGATAGAACAATAAACAAGGATAAACATTTAAACATAATCTTCTTTCATCTCTTTTTGTTTTTTATAGATGAAATTAGCCATAAACATTAAATCAATTTTATCAGATTAAACCATGGAATAGATTAAATAGATTGTTCAAACCAAGATAGTATTGAAATCTAAATCCAGGCATAAACTTACAAATCGACCAAAAGTATAGCCAATTCGGGTAAATACAATGTTAATCGGCAAATAATCCATACACGCGAAATCCTAAAACAGGTGTACGCAAGATCGATCAAACGAGGCAGTTGCATAAATCGGATTCAGGAAAAGCATATAGGATAATTGACAATCGGCATTGCAAGGTACATGCATATTACAGATCGATTGAACGAGACAGTGTAATATGCGAGAACATGTTAAAGATCGGTAAAACCCGAGACAGTCTAACATGCTTTGTATACATGAGATCAAGATGATACAGCCATGCATACGGGTTACAAGAAGAGAATCGATTATTCCATCGAGATAGCTCTACCTGCGAGTTGAAGCCTTTCGACGAAGTCGATCGGATTCGAAAAGAGTAGTTGTGTTTTGTGTATGTCGTATATCGTTTACACGAGACTTGAGACCCTATTTATACTGTTACAAAACCGATACCGACACGACCTGATTT
>SPJY01018815.1:460639-471092 GCA_005191435.1 Raddia distichophylla
GTGCAAATCTTGAGCTTTTAAACACACTGTTAGTTATGAAAATATGTGTTAAATGTATAATATATTGAGGGTTATCAAAGTAGTCAATCTTATATTTGCTTTCGCAATAAAAGAAGAAGATTAAGGAGGTAACCCGTAATCTTTACGTAGTTCAGATGAACGTCATATTGACAAAATAGGCTCAGATAAATGATCTAATCCATCTAATACAATTCCAAGCTTGCCAGATTCCTTTTGCAAAACTCAATGGTTCGTACAGGCTCCAATTTATATTATGAGAAATGAGGGTTGCATAGGATTTTTACAAGAGATCAAAAGATATGGAGGTTCGATCTCAATACAGCGTGTACTCTTTGAACTGAAGATGACGATTAAACTTTGGTATCACAGCAAATGATCAAATGGATCGTGGGTACCACTCTAAATTATTATAATTATTTCTCAAAAAATATTATGTTTCCGAATTGTCCAGTGGACTGCCATCTATAGGCGTCCCAGTGGATAGCCCACGAATGACCGATCGAGCAAAATTCATTGCGACACTGGTGGGTTCAAGACGAGAATTTCGGCGGCATAATCCTAAGAGGTTCTCCTGTGCATAACATAAGTGCTCGGTGGTTTTAATAACCCTCCTGGGCCATCGTTGCACTGGAGAACCCTTAGGGTTATGCTGCCAAAATCTTGTCTCGAACCCACCGGTGTCGCAATGAATTTTGTTCAATCGGTCATTCGTGGGTGGGTTTAAAAGCTTTCCTAAGCCTGTCATGAAACCCACCCTTGAAATGACGCATGACTACCATAGGTGGAAGAACAAAGAAGTTGGATGTACGATGGATGGCAACCCAACGGACAACACACGGATGAATGGTACGAAAAGACCGATGAATTCATGACTCATACTTTCCAGCATGCGTCAGACCTTAAGATGAAGGTGACATGCCCTTGTGCTAAGTGTGGGAATTATCGAAAGAGAACCCGTGACCAGATGGAGCTCGATCTATGTAAACATGATTATAAAGCCGCGTACCATCGGTGGGTATATCATGGGGAGAGTCGCCGTGCTGCGTGTGCACCACCCCTATCCGTACCCGATGAAAGTTTTGATGAAATCGATCGGGTGAATGATTTGATGGAAGATTTTGGTCAAAATTCATTACTATCACACTTGTTTGTAGCTTAGGTACCGTCCTCGTGTAGGGTTGGAGGAGACCGACTTTGACCCGGTGATAGATAGAAGTGCCAAGCAGAAGGTGCAGGATCTGATGTCTGGGGCACGAGTCTCGGCGATCGAGGACTTCTACAGGTAATCACTTAATAAATTTATTTTTTTTTGTATATTTCTAACGCATCCTAAATTTCAATTTTGTCAGGAGAGAACACGGTGAAAGGGTCGGCAGCTCTTTTGCTCGGACGAAGTACCTCACAGCTCCACAGTATCTCACTATTCGACCAGATTGGGCCTCGAACGTCTCGGATGTCTGGGAGGCCCTGGCCAACCATTGGGCCAGCCAGGAGTTCCGTGACAGGTCTGAGACAGCCAAGAAGAACCGTGCTGCTATAGGCAGCAGGACTACCGTCGGGAAGATGTCCTTCGCCCAGCTTAGTAAGAAAATGGTATGGTAATCTTCTTTATTCCCTATTTGCAACTTTATTTTTGCACTAAAAACGATATTTTCTTTACTTTGTTATGCAGGCAATCACCACAGGGCAGCTGCCTCCTTGGCTGCAAGTGTTCCGTAGGGGCCACTTCTCACAAAATAAGGATGGTTCCATGGGGCCCGTGGACCCCGTTACTGTGTAGCGAGAGGTACGTAAAATGTTGATACCGAGTTTTGACGCAATTTACTATTCAACCATTCATGCCCAATGTACACTTCTGCGTAGGCACGCTACAAGGAGGCTTACGCCGAGAAGCATGGGCAAGAGAAGAACCCAGAGGATGAGCCGCTTGACCCTGTGCTCATCCACCAAACAATGGGTTGGAAGGCTCACAGGAGGTTAGCGATCGGCCAGGACCACCTGAGGTAAGCTTTGGTTATATTTACATGTTAACTCAGTTAAAATTTCATAACTACCGACAACACTTTGTTACAGGTCCGAGCCCGCTGTGCGAGCTGGCCACACAGGCCAAGAGCCGACGCGCCTTCGAGTCCAGACTCCAGAGGGAGAGGGAGCAGGAGAGGGAAGAGAACAGGCAGATGCTGCACGCGATGCAAGAGAGCCTGAGGACAGCGGAGGAGGCGCGAAAGAGGCAAGAGGAGGAGATGGCTCGACAGCAAGCGGAGTTCGAGGCAAGGTTCGCCTATTTGGAGAGCCTATCACAACTAGCTGGGGTATGTACTTAAACTCCAAATGTTCTTTCATATACATCTTACCATTTGATTAACACGTCACATGTCAAATTTGTTTTAGGCTGGCCCGAGTGGGACTAGTGGCGGTCCGGGGTTCTACGGGGTCCACCACCTTATCGTATTGGATTCGGGGCCCCACCTCCCTACCAGAGCTACTACGGGGGCCCGCCGCACCAGCCTGTTGCACAGGGTCCCTATGGTGCACCTCCTCATCACCAGGCTCTCTACAGCGGCCCACCTCCCCCAGCAGATGACTACGTGGGCCCAGCTCGCCCACATGGTGGTTTCCCGTACGTTACTGAGGCGGTAAGTCATTTGACCTCAAAATATGTATTATTACTTTATTTCGACACATAGCATTAACTAATAAGTGTATGCTTGATTCAAGGGTTCGGGTTCTACCGCCCCAGCAGTAGCTCATGCGCACGAGGGAGGCGAGACATCGAGCAGCCAGGAGGCTGACTTCGTCAACAACCTGTTCGATGGCGCTTTGTTGTTCTTTACCCAGCCGTCCCTACCCCCTTCAGGCGATCCTCCATCTAGCGAGCATTAGGTGACTAGCTAGCTAGCTAGCGATGCATATGTTTTGGTGATCGTATGTTTGTGGACAATGGATTGCGATGTTCTATATGTGTGCAATTGGGATATATATGCATTGTGGGAAATTGTGATATATATATTTGTGTGCAATTGTGATCTTGTAGTCGCATATGTGCGACAATTGGGATATATATATATGCATTGTGGGCATTTTGGGTTTGCAGGTGCAGCTGTTGGGAGCAGCAGCTGCTGCAGTTTTTTGTTTTGTTTTTGTAAAATTAAAACAATTTTTTTACTGCACAGGCATACTCTCGATGGCCGTCTATATGCCGTTGAGAGTATACAACATCTGGACAAGATACTCTCGACGGCCGGGCATACTCTCGACGGCCGTCTATATGCCGTCGAGAGTATACAACATCTGGACAAGATACTCTCGACGGCCGTCTATAAGCCGGCGAAAGTATACAACATCTGGACAAGATACTCTCGACGGCCGTATATAAGCCGTCGAGAGTACATCACCCGGGCAAGTTGGGTTGGCGGGCCCCGCTTCTCCTTTCTCTCGACTGTTCATAAGTGGCCGTCGAGAGTATGCCCGTCGTGCGCAAACGGCGTCTGTTGTAGTATACTCGATGGTTTTTTATTTAGCTGTCGAGAAATGTAGTCTCGACTATCGAGCCGTCGAGAAAGCGTCCCTCTCTCGACGGAGTTCTCTCGATGGCTTTCTCTCGACGGCTCCTACCCCGATGGCTTGTTTGCTAGTATCGACGGTTGTGGCACTCGACGCTGTTGACATTTCCTGTAGTGTTTGACCATTCGTCTTATTAAAAAAACTATGTAAGTTATCATTTATCTTGTTGTTATTTGTTTTATCATTAAAGATAATTAAAGCATGACTTATATTTATACATGTTTGCACTAATTCTTTGAATAAGACTAATGGTCAAAGACGTGTTCAAAAGTTAATGGCAACTTGTTTTTATGACCGGAGGTAGTAATAGATTAGAATTAGAGGATGCGGAAGAACACATATAGTTGAGTGCTAAGCAGAGCTGAGAGAACGAAAGAATGACACGGCCAAATATTAAAGAGAAAAATGAAGATGAGGTGTGAGAAACCAATTAAATATGGTGCAAATGGAAAGTAATAATCATAACAAAGCACAAACATTTAGCTACTATATATAAAATAAAATATCTTAGGTGTGCCTTGTAGGAATTGTACTTAAATGAAAGGGGAGTGGTTGCATGATTTAAAGAAATGAAAAATAATTGTGTTGGTATTGCATCTTTGTTTTTACATACGTAATTTGGCTGTTGGAATGGTATTGTTTTTGACAAACGACAATATACTACTTTTATACATGTTATTCCGAGAAGCTTATTGGTTGCAACAATGAACATTGTTGTAAAAGGAGTGACTAGGACATCATTCCTCGGATGCGCCAACTCCAATTTTACCAACACTACTTGCACAAATACAAAGGGTACGCTCATTCTTAAATTCACATGCATATGCTTCAAAGGGTGGGTTGATGCCTAATGACAATGTTTTTGCCATTAGCTAGAATTCATGGGATGTATCAGCATGAATGTAACTTTCCACATAGACAAGATACGTACAGTCCAAGTCGTTCCCAAGATGCATGGAATATGATTCAACTACCACGGAGCGGTTCATCTTTAAATGAGCGTTACAGATGTATACGAAGCGTGTTTGGAGCATTGAAGCATATTGCAGATAAGCGCTACTCAATGAGATCTTCCTAACATAGCATGTCCCACTTCCAAATTCCTTTTGGGTCAAGAACAACCATTAAAACAAGTTGTGACTGAAATTTGTTCGGCCTTCTTGTGATGCAGCACCTCTCTTCAGGGCCTTCATCCAATATATCTCGAATAGGGCTGAGCCAAACCCTGTATATACTTAGTATGTAATCATTAGATTCAAGTTTTGCTTAGATTAATATGTAATTGCACTTTCACCGTTTATTTATTTGTCTTACTCAACTTGCTTGCATAATTGTCTTATACATTCTTACTTGTGTCCTTGACTAGCAGTAAAGATAAGCCTTCGTGGCTAGGTCCACATGGTTGATGACCAGAGGAGATGCAATGTGTAGCAATTGCAGGCTTACATTAGTTTTGATAAGAAGTCAGATCATCAACATCGAGTCCAATAATCGCATCATGTCAACATGTCGCATCAAGGAGGATGGCAGGGAGACAATTATCAGGACATGAAGCACTAGAGGTTGTCGCTATATCTTTCAATATTTAAGTCGTATGGACTCCAAAGTTACATTTTTCCTCATTGAATCTTTGGATGGACTTGTAACTATATCTTGCTTGTATACATTTGATTATGTGGAGAATGGAATTTTATTGTATTATCTAAAAAATTGTAAAATTGAAGGCCTCTACTGTCCACACTGATCACTTTGCAATACAACTATTACCTTTTCTTCTGAAATTTTATGGTATACAAGTTGATAATATATTTTATATGTTACTATACATATAAGATATTATGTGTGTATACACACACATGGTGGTTACATGCTACTCCCCAGAGTAGTGTAGTTACACTACTCTCAAGCCACTCATGGGTCGGAACTGGTCCCAAAAAACGGAAGTTAATTGCTTCATTTGCATGCAATCCTATATTTCAAGTGAGGAAACCAATAGGCACTCAAGGGACCACCTCTGAGCAAGCGCCGGGCAAGGAGGTTGCCAGGAAGAAGGGTAGGTGGTTGCATAGCGGACAAACTTCCCTGAATCCGTGAGAACGTACTTGTTCTCCCAAGCCCGAGAGGTATTCCCTGCAAATAAACTTAGATAGGAAAGCAATGTTAATGGACTGAACTTTCCTTACCCAGAAACTAACCGGCAGCTCACCGAGTACGCCTTCTACGAGCTAGAGGGTAACCTAGCCTGCAAGCGCAAGCTTGAGGAGGAGAAGGCCAAGGTTTTCTGGGACTACTCGAAGGAGCTCAAGGACATCGATCAAGCGTGGAGCGAAACCAAGGTTGCCCAAGGTGAAGCGAAGGGCGCCTGAGGGCGCGCGTCTGTGTCTAGAATAAAGTAGACATAGCCAAGTTAGAGAAGCTCATCGTGAAGGTGAAGGTAAATGAGCTTCAAGACCAGGTAGAGGAAGCTGACAAGCTTCGCAAGCTACTTGGGAAGGAGAAAGCCAAGACCAAACGTTAGAGGCCAATGTCACTTCCTTTGAGGAAGCTCCGGGAAGCCAAGAGCAGGCCAAGTGAGTTGAGAAACTCATGACCCAGCTCAAGAAAAGGCAGAGGATGCCAAGAAGCTGCACAAGGAAGTCAAAGCTTCTCGGGAGGCGCAGATCGAGGTCCTTTGACTCAAAAATGAGGTCGACGTGCTGCAGAGAAGCTTGCACCATATGAAGACCTGTAAGCAGCCTAGGGCAAAATTACTTGGATGCCTGTTATTTTGGAATGGAAATGTCTCGATTATTTGTCTCACTTATAGTTTGTCATGTACATACATACATGAAATAAGAACTACGAAAAAGAAATGCTATGTGTCGACAGGTGACTAACTGGGGGGTCACCGCCGGCAATGATTATATATGGGACGATGCATGCAAGATCTAAACTCGATGGTAGCACAAGACAGGGATTTATACAGGTTCAGACCCTCATGGCGGAGGTAATGCCCTACGTCCTGTGCTTTGGGATTATATGGGGTATATGTGTACAAGATGATGATCAACCTGGGAGATGATCAAGCTGTAGATGTGTAATTCTCTAGATGTAGATGCCGAACTATGGCCCCCTACCCCCTTTATATAGTGGAGGGGGTGGGATTACAAGGAAGAGTCCTAGTCGGTTACGAGGAATAGTTATCCGGGATTACAAGTATACCTTCCCTATTAATTAGGGATAGGTTTCTATCTTCATGGCTTTTCTTGTCGAGCAAGTCTTCTAGAGTCCGAGTGGTACCCGTCCTTATCCACCCGACTTGGTCCATCCCCTGTCGGGTGGTCTTTTAGGCCCGCCGTGTGGATACCCGGGGTCCATGTTGTCCACACTATGTTTGGAAAAACCGCGTAGATTGAGACAAACTATTAGATTGAGATAAACCAATGATCCATATTCATTTTATTGTAACACTTTATTTTTTTCATATAAAAAGGCAGAATGCCATGGCCGCGCGCCGATAAGAAAGAGACGCCTGGCCATATCAGAATATATACTCTGGCCTCTGGGGACAAATTGATATGTCACCGGGGCCAGAAGTCCACAAGAGCAATATACTTCAGCCTTCAGGTGGTTTGTTTTGCATATGATGCCCCACCCTATCCCCTGCACGTACCCCTGCACCAGCACGTAGTAGTTGCATGCACGATGATTGATATGTATAGCGAGCAATAGCCAACCAGGATGGCACAGGCTTGCAAGCGTCGACCCTACCAAACCATCGACTTTATTTTTCAGCGGATTCACCGAGAGGCAGATCATCCCTGTGCAAATCTTGAGCTTTTAAACACACTGTTAGTTATGAAAATATGTGTTAAATGTATAATATATTGAGGGTTATCAAAGTAGTCAATCTTATATTTGCTTTCGCAATAAAAGAAGAAGATTAAGGAGGTAACCCGTAATCTTTACGTAGTTCAGATGAACGTCATATTGACAAAATAGGCTCAGATAAATGATCTAATCCATCTAATACAATTCCAAGCTTGCCAGATTCCTTTTGCAAAACTCAATGGTTCGTACAGGCTCCAATTTATATTATGAGAAATGAGGGTTGCATAGGATTTTTACAAGAGATCAAAAGATATGGAGGTTCGATCTCAATACAGCGTGTACTCTTTGAACTGAAGATGACGATTAAACTTTGGTATCACAGCAAATGATCAAATGGATCGTGGGTACCACTCTAAATTATTATAATTATTTCTCAAAAAATATTATAATTAATCCATAGTAAATTCTAAAATCCAAATGTTTCGACTCATCAATGCCACTTATGGAATCTCTTAACTCTTAAGTTTAACCTATAATTCTTAGAGAATATTTTTTGAAAAAAGTACCGATTTGGTCATCAACTATGTCCGCTGGACCATTTTGATTCATAAACCTGAATATGGACTTGTGAGGCCTCTCACGTAGAAAAACCAAACCAAATTAGTCATTTTACCAGTTTAGTGGGCGGTTTTAGTTTTTTTTCCTTATGTGGCATTCATGTAGGATTTTTCTGACTTGATGGTCACATACCATTCATCTCATTGCCTTAACTCTCACTTTCTCTCTTTTTTTTTTGAGGGAGACTGAGATTTTTTTTGTAAGAGCAGAGAGTTGAGGGCATTAATATTGAGGCAATTACGTGGCAGTCCATGTATTCACCATGTGTGCTAAAATTGCACGTGTGGGCGCCACGCTGGCAAGAAAAACCCTAATACCGTTGTTTTGACCGGTTAAAGGGTTGGTCAAGTCCCGTTTTGCTACATAAGGGACCTCACAAGTCCGATATTAAGGTTCAGAGACCAAAGTGGTCCAACGGACATAGTTGAGGGACCAAATCGATATTTTTTTTCTAATTTTTCTAATTTAAGTAGGGGTATCAGAGCATCACCAATGGTGTCTCATTTGAGACGTAGTAGCGAATAAACATAATTAGAGACTAAATATGGATGAACACTGAAAACAAGGTGTATGAACAATGATTAAATATTGACTAGAAAGCCTTAACTTTTAGACCCTGGAACCCCAGTGATGGCCTCTAGGCATCGATCTTTTGGACGGCGGGCGTGCTACGTACCGCATTTGCGTGGGTGGCCACGAACGAGCGTGTGCTCCATGCCGTGTTGATGCGGCAGCGCCCGGACGGTGCGTTGCCGGGGCCGCCGTGAGTGCGTCCCAGGCACGTACGCCGGCTGGGCTCTCCTGGTCGACCTGGCTAGCTTAGCTGTGCCTGTTGGAGAGAGGTCAGAGGTGAAAGAAAGTACTTCTGCATATGGCAAAATATGATAAAAAAGCATGGCTCAAATGCTGGGATTCAGCAGTTTTGAGAAGCTGTTTTGAGTTTCAAAAGATTATTTAGACAATCGATTTGACTACGACTTTGAGGGAGGCTTTGAGAGAGCTAAACGTTTGGTTTCGGGTCTATAACTTCTTATCATGCAAAAGGCAGAGGTGGCCGAAACGGGGAACATCCCCGCAGTAGCTAGATGGCATTTTAATGATTGTTTTCCTTTATATATAATATAATGGAGTATTGTATAACTCCTAGTTCTCTATATGTCATGGATGCACACAACCATTAAACAACTAAAGCTCAAAACTTCTTGCAAGCCAAAGGCTAAAACCCAAGATTGATGGGATAAATAAGCTGTCATGCTAATGTTATCTATTTTTCGAATAGTGAAAGACCTCGACACAATCATATTCGATGAATCAGCCCATGTTGCGGATTGATACGATTCATCCTTGATCGTCACGGATATCCTCAGCACTGGGTTCCTCTTCCATTGCTTTGACAGCTAGATCTAATGCCTCGGTTGTTGTCATGACTAGATCAACTTCCATGGCCATTCTTGACTTGCAACTCGCGATGATACTCCAAATCACTGCATTAGCTAACTAGAACATGAGCGGCGGAAAGAGTAGGTATATATATGTGGGCCTCATTCACTTGAGCCTCTTATGTCAAATTCCAACTTTTGAACAATGAGAGGCCTCAACAATGCTAGATTTGGTGCCTCAGTCTATGTTATGGCCAGATCCGGTCCATCCTGAACCGTCATGAATGTCCTCAACACCATGCTCCTCCTCCATAATTAATTTCGATAAATAACCGATGGCGACTCAACACCCACCAGGTCAGAGTCTTAGCCTCTCTCACAACTGGATCTAACCTATCACTACTAGAAATGTAACATTTATCGAGAGTAAAGAGGCAAATCCTACAGACCCTCGGTAAAGAAAAAAGTGGCCGACGGTTCGTAGTTTTCCAACGGTTACGATGAGAACGCTCGGTAATTATTACTTTCTCCGACGGGGCAGGCCATTTACCTAGAGTGCGTTAGTGGCTCTCGGCCATTTGACGAAATCACCGACAGGGGAAAATCTTTACCGTGTGTGGAAGTACAACCCTCGGTCATTGCAAACAGTTACCGACGGTGAAATACACGTTACCATGTGTACAGTTGTAACACTCGGCTATTGCATAAAATCACCGACGGAGAAGAAGCACACTCGGATATTCAAAACCAATAGCCGACGAAAAAACACATTTACCGTGGGGGTGAGCCGAACACTCGGCCATCCTATGCTATTACCGATGGGGAAGGCAAGCACTCGGCTAAGTATGAGTTCTTCTATATTGCCCTTGGATCAATAATAGGTGGCCATGGATATTGGTATGTTGAAGTAAAGATGCCATATTAGTTCTGTATGAACACCTGGCCGCAGCCTTTCCGGAGGCCCATTAAGCAAAGCGCACGAAGAGACAAAGACTAGACGCCAACACAGTAACGCAGGCGACGGCGGCTGATAGTTCATCTAATCACGTTCACCACTTCAC
>SPJY01018815.1:471985-530862 GCA_005191435.1 Raddia distichophylla
CAGACACGTCCATAACCGCGGACACGGCTATCATGATAGTTTTAACTCTGCAGAGTGTGTACAAGTTTCCCCACAAGCCCCGTCTCATCCACTAGGAGATACGGTACAAGACTTTTCCAGCCTACTACGCCCACCACTTCACCAGCCCTCTCTTAAGGTTTCCCCGGCCCCGCCGGTGCCCGCCACAGTAGGGCGCCTTCTACGTCTAGGCACCACCCGGGGGCGTTCCCCATTTAAACCATTCGGTCTCAGGAACACATCTACCCCTCAGATAAGGTCGCGAGCCTCACCCTAGGGCAATAGTGACGAAACGTAACCGGACAGCCTACGAGCCAGGGGTTAGTGGGTTTCGTAGGGTACTAAGCCAGGGCCGAAGGCACAAGTGGCTGTACGGTAAGGTTCGGTCCAGCAATACACAAGCTTGAGTCCTTATTAGAGGAGACCGTCTCATCTCCACCACAATCCCGGAAACATCTCTGCTAGGTCTCCCCTAAACAATCTACACTGGTTTTAGTTGTTTAGGGTTTAACCAAAAACACCATCACGAAGCATACGCCTCACAAGGGCACATTTTATAGTGAATCCCAATGCAATCCTACACATCTATTCAAAGGATAGGCTATGGAACAGTAAAGGGTTTATCAAATGAGGTCTAGTCATGCTAGTAGATGACTAACATGAATAAGGCACACACTATTCTAATATGCATGCACAAGTGAATTACGAAAGATAAATACGATTAAGCTCCCTCCGTCCAAAACTGTTGCCCTAAATCATAGTCAAGAGAGCACATACTTTTGGACGGACGGGGTTAGTAAAACATAGGATAGGAATATGCAAACAACTAGTGCTTGCCTGGTAGCGATCGGCCTCGCAAGAAATCGTCGACGTTCTCGGACCATCATCTTCAATGGTGATGTCTCGGCTAGAAACCGAGTCTTGACGATCCTCCGCGAGTCTGTTAGGGCTTACGACTCCTGCACCACCGACGGCGACGTCTTTGTGCATCTCGGGGTCTCGATAATTTTCTGGGAACCAATCGACACTCACGACGCCCGCAAAAATGTCGAAGCGGCCTACGCGCAAACCGAGGCAACAACAAATAAACAGCAACACAGAACAATCATAAAATCATGAAATAAATACGGTTGATAGTATAGAATATTACAAGACTAGGAAAATTGGTTCGGAGCGAATCGGACCTGCGATTTAGGAGATAGAAATTGGAGAAGTAGCACTGTTCATGATAAACAGTGCTGGGTTTTCCCCAAATCGTGGCATCAAGATCAAAAGGGGAAAATCCCCCCGTCTCTTCCCCTGTTCTTCATTCTCGTCCCACGCAGAGGGAGAGACGGGGAAAGAGAAAGGTCCATGAGGGGAGGAGAGAGGGAGATGAGGGCGGCTCCGGCGAGGGCAGTGGCGGCGGCGGCCCAGGGCGGCTTGGGCGGCGGCATGGCACGGCGGCGGCTCGGCTGGGCGCTCCAGAGATGGCGGCGGCAGCAACGGCCGGGCGGCGACGGCAAGGCATGGGCGGCGGCTCGGCACAGCGGCGTCCATGGCAGGGCCAGGGGCAGCGCGGGTCCAGGAGGAGACGAGGCGGCGGCGGCTCTGCCCGGGCGGCGCGGGATGGGGGCGGCGCACGGCGGCATGGCAACGCGGCGGCAGGGCAGTGCTCGGGCGGCTACGGCGGCTGCTCCACGGGCAGGGGCGGCGGTGTGGCAAGGCACGACGGCTCGCCCTCCTGGCGGCGCGGCCAGGCCCGGCGTCGGCTGAGCAGAGCGACGGCATGGAGGTGGAGAGGGGCGGCACGGTGGCCATGGGCACGGGCACGGCCGAGGGGCGGCGGCTAGGGGCTGAGATGGCATCAACTAGGGTTTTTATTAGGCATTTATAGGTAGGACGGGGATTGGAGGTCATTAGGAATTGGGCTTAGGGCTAAATTTGGGCTTGGGTTTGTGATGGGTTTCTGCAGGTCAGATTTGGAATTGGGTTTGGAGAATTTGGGTTCGGGCCCTTGGTGATTGCTGCAGGTACAACTGACGAGGGACTCCGAAGGATTTGGGTTTGGTCGAGAAGGTTTCAAACGGATTGAAGTTAGGGTTTCCAGGTTTGTCGACCGATTAGGGTTTTGATCGAGAGACAGGTCGGGTCGACCACGATAGGGTTTTGGTCGAGAGAGTTACAAAGGGGATCGACTGGATTAGAGTCTTGACCAAGGAAGGATTGAGAGTAAAATGGTGAGAGGAAAGAGCTAGGGCGCCAGTCGAGCTAGGATTTCAATATATAGAGAAAAGGTTAGGGGTCCTACTGCGAAACGACTAAAAGCGAGGAGGAAGCTTTTGTATATAAATTTGTAATTTTGTAAATTGTAAATTATAATGAAAATAATTAGTAAGATAAATTCTTATATGTAAATAATCGTTTCAAAATTTAGGGATTTTCATATAGAAAAACAATAAAAAAATTCTTTTAACTTGGTTTTTATTTTTAAAGAAGACTTGAGACATTCTAATATTTATTAGGATGTCACAAAACCTCCCCCCTTAACGGAATCTCGTCCCCGAGATTTAGAGAAGGTCAAGGTGGGTATTCCTCCCCCCTTAACGAAATCTCTCTCGTCCACCTGATTCGAAGAAAGGCCTCAAAGGACTCTGAAATTCCTGGGCATGTGGGTCACGACCCATCACGTTTCGAACTGCGCACTCTGATGCTTCCATTTACTTGGATCCAATATCCACGATCTTTTCTTTCCTCCAAGATAAACCATTGGGGTTTTGTCCCATGTTGATGACCATCGCGATGCCGTTGATTCTTTGAATGTCCAACCACCCTATTTTCTTGTGTTTTCTTGTAGAATTTGTTGGTTCCTCCAGTCCAGTATCCTTTTTGGTATGATCCCAACTTTGGTATGATCTTTAATTTGCTTGTCATCCATGTGCCCACAATTCTTTACTCCATGGTTTTTCTCCTTCGTTTAAACCTTTTTGAGTGACCATCTCTGGTCTCCGATGTTTCTTTGTCTTCGGCGGTATTCTCGATCAAATCTTTAAGCAAGAATAGATAAGAGGGAATAGCAATTGAACAAAAGGGAGGTACGGTAAAGAGAAGATAGAGAATAGAAATAAATCTCGTTCCACATTTGATTTGCACTGTTGCCCGTTGTTTCGTTCTTAAATATGGCTCCTTCTTGATCCAAACTTCCAATGGAAATAGGTAAGAGAGTTTTACTTTTGAACCTGGAGAGAAAATAGAAAACGGACTGAGAGAATAGAAAGAAATCTTGATCCACCAATGACTAATGCTCTTGCATGTTGCTTCCTTTTTGTTTGTTGGTTCCTTCTCGATGTTACTTTCTTCTTCATGCTCCGAAATTACTGAAAACGATGAGAGGCTAAGCGACATCCCACTTAATATTAAAATGGTTTTAGAAAACTCTATTTTAGCACTCAATACAAAGATCCAAACGAATAAGATCCAACACTCTTTTAATTATCTTGCACACACCGAGGGTGGTACAAAGATTTATCCATTTGAAAACCAAAGCAGACATTGTTCATATGCACGAGCAACAATTTAGTGATTATATCAATACCGTATTATCAGCTATCTTATTCTCCGTACATATGGAGTACTAAAGTTTATTTAGTGAAGCACTAGACTATTTTAAAACAAAGAGAAATATTTTTGTACGAAAACACAGGGAGTGTGTCGTACGGTTTCTTTTTCTATATATACAAATCAATTTTTTTTTTGCACCTTTTTGCAATAAATTTTTTTTTAACCATTTTTTTTAATCAAAAGCTCTTTTCTTTTGGTAAATAAAATCTTTTGCATTTTATAAAGTTTTTTTTTAAACACCCCTTTTTTGTACTTTTTTTTGTATAAATCAAATCTCACTCTCTTTTTATAAACACCTTTTTGCATGAACATTTTATCTTAGAACGAATTTTCATTTTAGTTTTAAGTATAAACAAAATGCACTTTTATTTTTTTGTAAATTGGACTTTTTGTTTTGTTTTTTTTTTAACATCCAAGAACACTTCATTTTTGAACCCCTTTTTTTTACAACTTTTTTTTAAACTATTTTATTTTTAAAACTTTTCTTTTCGAGGATGTTTGATGAAACTTTTCAAAAAAAAAAAAACAAAAACAAAATCCTAAACAGTGAAAATATTGTGTTGGAAATTTCAAAATAATTATTGTTTATAACAAATATTTTGGAGAAATGACGATTTTTTTTTCATATGCATATGTAAAGAAGTTGCGTAAACCTTTATAAATGATTTCTCTTTTCAAATTAAAACAAGAAGTTTCAGCTTAATAAATACAATTGGTAAAAATTTAAAATAATAACGCACCTTTCAAAACCTCATACAAAACAACCCCTTTTTTGTGTGGTTAAATCAAAACCAAATCATTTTCCATTTCTTTCAATAACAAACATGATAAAAACATTTTATTTATTTATTTATTTATTTGTTCATAAAACCAAGGTATATTTGGAAACCAACAATGTTTAAAGTGGATATTTTGTTGGAAAAGAGGACGTTGTTTTTAAAAGTTAATTTGAATAAATCATTTAAATCTATCCTTTTTCAACTAAAATAAGAAGTATCAACTTAGTAAAAATCTTTTTTTTTCCTTTCTTTTTTTTTTTTTGCAAAAAAAACCTTTTTCAACTTATCTTTATCTTCACTCACTGTTTTGATCTTCATACCCCCCATCTTCCTTCGTCAAACTTGGAGTGGCGGATTTTCACGATTCCTTCTTCCGGTCTTCTTGTTGTGGCGACTCTTACACCATTCCTTCGATTTTCTCTTCGATCTTCTCGTAGTTGCAAAAAGTGAAACAAGCAACACACCAAACAATTTCCTATCGAATAAATAGCTATTCTCTATTACTTCTAGTTAATGAATATCCGCATCTCAATGTGAAAACCAAAAATTGATACGGTATATTCCACACAAAAATAATTTATTTGTACGAATCCTGACACTTAATCTTCAGAAAGCGAATCTTCATCGAGTGCTCTTCTATTTCCCCTGTTCTTCGGCGATAATCTCTTCATCGACATGCTTGTTCCGTTGTTGATATTGATAGAAAAATACTCCATCTTCTTGAACAAAGTTGGTATACTGGCTAAGTTTAGAATTATGGGGGACGGTAGAATAAAACTTTCCAAGTAGAAGAATAGACAAGAATAGGATGAAATTCGGAGAATGAGTAGATAAGAATGAAAGCAAAGAATAAAAAGATCGAACTGCAAAACCCAATGTGTTTTGATGATTTTCATATACGCTAGAAAAAGAAAAGAAAAAAAAGAAAAGCTGAAGAGAACAGGGCCCAAGGCACTGTGCGGTGTTGCCAGTGCGTGCTGAATAGGCTAAGGCGCTGTTCGTCTGCGGACACGTTGGCTGAATGCGTTGCATTTATTGGCATTCAGCATGGGCTTGCTTGCTGGGTGTAATGCGGCGCGGTGTTAGCACGGCATAAGGATTCTATTCAGTTTGTTTTCAGAGTTGGGGGTGCAATGTCTACTACTAGCATAGGTGTGCAACACGAGCAAAAAGGAAGAAGGATAGGCCACCGCTGAGGATCAGCGCTGGTGACTAGGACTAAGCTGTACTTGAATTAGTTTCCAAACTTTCAGTTTCCTTAATTTCAGCAATTTGAGAATTATTTCCTTAGCTAAAGATTGTAAGGTAGTATCTATATTTAAAGAACAGCAAGCAATTGCCATCAAACTCTACTCTCTCTTATCTCTCTTCTCTCAAGCAACGCCTACTGCAGCCCTGGCTGGCGCGTTGCTGTCTCGATGCCAACCCATCACGGCTCCCAGGAAGCCACCTCTACCACCGTTCGTACCTCGTCGCCCAGGCACCCGTCTCTTCCAAGCAGCCCACAACAAGAATAGGGGTAACTTAATTTTTTTTCCTGTAATTAACTCTTATTATCCATCAATGCCATAGCATGAACTTGGTTTAAATTTGCTTTTAAAATTTTAAGGTGATAAGATGGGCGCTCTTGTGACTGATAGCTCAACCTACAAAGCAGGCCAGCAACGGACCAAATGTGAAGCTCCCAATATCAATCGGGAGCCGTGCGGCAAGCAGCAGGACGCCTACAGAGAAGAGACCATAGATGTAGATCCCCAAATCCGGTGGGGGCAGCAACGCAGGAAGCAGCACAACGCCTACAAAGAACAGACGAAAAATGTGAAGCTCCCAAAATCCAGTGGGGGCAGCAATGCTGCAAGCAGCACGACGCCGGCAGATGAGTTCAATTGATTAAGCCGTGAGTTAATTAGCCCTAAAGTTAATGGAGTGATTAACCTCCGTTTCTCTTTATGATCTGTACCTGCGCCTGTCACTTGTTTGCTTCTTTCGTTTTAATACTAAGTATCGACTAATCTTAATTAATCCATCGGTGAATTATGTTAATGAGTTAATCAAGTTGGATTAGTCCTAAAGTTTTCTAACCGACACCTAATGTGCTTTGGCTTGCCAGTGATGATGTTAATTTGGGAATTATCGATCTTCAAGAACCCTGACTTCTCGTTAAGATTGATTATCCTTCGGACTAAGACAATTAGCAAACTGTTCGCTTCGGTCATATTGTTCTGGGCCACGGATATAGATCAATTGTTACTTGCTACTCTGATGCCTGGTTTAGTATCTTGCATCTACTTAGCCTACTCATGAAGCCTAATTAGTTCTAATGATAACTTTGACGCGGCACATTAAGATGATGGTGTTAATTAGCTTCTATTTAATTTCGGATTAATGTTTTTTCTTGCTAATGCCATCTAATTAAGTTTTGACTAATTTGGATTATGCTTAATCTAATAAGCCCGGTTTACTGGTTAATTAAGCTATTTAGACCGTAAATTAGTCTCGGGTTAATCCTAATTGCTTCTGTTAAATCGGATTAGGGGTAAATTAGTCTTGGCATCCGATCAAAGCATGTGCTAGAATTTTTCACAGCCATCGGACGCGTCCGGTGCCCATCGGACGGCGTTCGACAGGAGGTCCATTTTTGAAAGATTTTGGGACTTAGGTGCAAAACGACTGGCATGGCCCATCAGACGGCGTCCGATAAGCGTCGGACACGTCCGATGTGTGTTGGATTGATTTCACCACGGCCGTTGACAGTGGCCGGTGCCCATCGAACGTGTCTGACAAAGAGGGTTTTTTTTGGATTGGCTTGACTTAGCCGCAAGAGCGAAAGGGTGCCTGTGACCAGGTCATCGGATGCGTCTTATGCCCATCAGACGACGTCCGATGGCCCTAAAAATTTCAGGGCTTGGCTCCCTCACTCTCACACCGCTACGCCTAGGGCTATTGGTCTTTTTGGCTCTTTGCGGACTCGGCAGGAACTTTAGAAGCTAAGGCGAAAGTTTCGTGCATTCGGATATTTTTGGCTTTTGATTGCTGGCTACACCCTGGAGTCCATTGGACCTATCCCAAACTCTCTCGAACACGAGTGAGGACAAGAAACCGAAGATGTGCTCTTGTGGGACCCTGCAACCAGAGATGGAACGATCGGTGGGCTTGCTGGCCCTAGTCTACACATGCAAGAAAATAGAAGAACTAACAAACAAGCCCATTCCTGTGCCAGCGCCGCTCACCTTTTCTGCCATTGGCCATAGAGGAATACATATCAAGGTTGGGGAACTCCAGATTCGAAATAGCATATTACCTTCATGCCTTTCGCACAGGTTTCTTGTTGCAAGAAAATTGGTGTTTCTTTCCTTGGATTTGTGCATTTTTTTTTGAAGGTTTAGGGCCTGTTTGGTTTTCACCTAATATTGCCTAGCCTAAGGTTAGCAACTTGCCACAGTTGTGATGTGACTAAGCCGCTTAAACTTAGCTGCTGTTTGGTTTACTGCCACGGCTAATGTCAGGCTCGCCTAAAAATTCTGTGGCAACTGTTTGGATGCCTGCCACACAATTTTACCAAAAACCCCATATAATTATGAATCAATCAAGCACCCCAATAATTAAGCACATGGTTAATCATAGATTATCTAACGACATATATCTTTTAGTCCATATTTAATTTGCTTGTTTAAAATTTCATTTCAAACATTTTATTTGCAACCATATAAAAAATCAAAATCAAAATCAAAAATCAATTTCCTTTTTCTCCTTTTCTCTTTTTTTCTCCTTTTCTTTCCTTTCTTTTCTTTTTTTTCTCCTTCTTCCTGTCTCCTCTCTTTCCCCACGGCTTCCGCCTACCTCCACGGCTCCACCAAACATCCATTGCCGCCTTCTCTCTCCTTCCTCCCTGCCGGTCCTCGGCGCCGCCTCTCCCGCCCAGGCTTCCCCAGCGCCGGTTCCCCCGCGTCGCCTCCCCAGCGTCACCTCCACCGCGCCACCTCCCCAGCATTGCCTCCCTACGCCGGCTTCCCCAGCACCACCTCCCCAGCGCCGCGTCCACCGCGCCGCTTCCCCAGCGTCGCCTCCCCTGCGCCGGCTTCCCCGCGCCTCCTCCCCATATTAGAGAACATCTCTGTATAAGTTGTGCTATTGGTTTAACCGATATTCGCTTTCTGTTTCGCTATGCATAAGGTCACCACAAGGGTAAGTTATATGAGTTAGACATCGGCAACAACCATGGTCTAAAATGGGATAATACGCCTTATAGAAACGTCAACTGAATGGACTTTGACAATAGCAAAACAAATGTAAAGGTATTAAGTAAGGGAGGCACTATTTGGCAAAAACAGTTGAAATTTAGTGTATTTTTTTTGCGCCTGCACGATTTCGTAAATTGTACGAGAAAAAAATCTCTCGAGTGAAAAATAGAAAACAAAATAAAATTTATAATAAGCAGAAATAAAAGAAATCTATAATAAACAGAAAACAAATTAAATCTATAATAGATCAAACCTTGAGCAAAAAATTCCACTATCGCAAAACATTTTTCCAGTAAATGAAAATGTGGAAAACAGTAGAAATTTAATGGAATTTTAATGAAAGATTTTAGAACACAATCACATTTCGATAATCACCAATCGGTGGCTTAATAAGATAATTTAGTACCCTAAGACAAAATGAGATTACTTCTTAAATAAAAATTTAGTACCCTAATTATTGGCTTCATTGTCATTACATTTTCCAGCACCTCGTCTAATTAGCACATAGTACAGGGATTAAATTGGAAAATAGCCAAATTCCCCACGTTCTTAACTTCTTCGCTGTACGTTTGCCTCAGTTCTTATCTTCTTCACAGCACTACGCAGACAGGAGACGGAGAGGCAGAGTAAGAGAGATGAAAGAGGAGGGACGAGGCTGGCCGGCCATGGAGCTCAACGGCGGCTCGTCCAGGGACGTGCGCCGGCGAGGCACTCAGCCCTGGCGGCACGACCGGCGGCGCGGTGCTTGTAACGGCAAGTTTATGGTCTATTTTCAAATGATTCATTTTCAAATTGGTTTTTTTGTTTGCATCGTGTCTTTGGAGTTCAAAAGTCAGAGATGCATGATTTTATTATCATGTTTTTGAATTTCAAAAGTCTTTGTAAGTTGTAACTAGGAATGGCAAGTGTGCGTTAATTGAGTTATTATTGAGCTGCTTTTCCTGGCCTTTGGCGCGTAAGCAAAAAAAATCCCGCCTTAGAATTTTTCACTAGCGCGTAACAAAACCCGTATACCGCGCAGGCAATTCCTCCATTCCAAAACAATTCCTCTATTTCTTCTTCTAGGGGAAAATGCGAAGACGTCTGATAGTTGCGGCCAGAAGTGACGACCCATGGCTACCACACTGAGTGACCAAGCCACGGCCGCGGCGCAGAATGTCCAAACACTGCGCCGAGTGGTCAAGCCATGGCTGCGATTCCGAGTGCCCAAGCCACGGCCACCACGCCGAATGTTCAAACCACTCCGCTGACTGTCCAAGGCACTACGCCGAGTGCCCAAGCCGCTGCTACGGTACCGAGGTGAAAATTTCATCTCATCTGATGCCTATAGAATTAGTTTTGGACGATCTCGTTTGTGCTAATTAATCTAGTAAATTCTGTTCAACTATTTGATTTGTTGGTCTGTTGGTAAAGACTCCCTGAACTTAAAGCCCCCTGAACTTCTGAACCAGCAATTGATTTAAATAAAATTCATACTGAATATAGTCAATTACTCCCTTATCCCATTAACAAGTAGTGACACAGCTAATCATAGAGCTAACATCACAGAAATCAGATCAAGAACAAGCATGCATGAGGAAAAAATGAATCAGATCATTCAATATTCTTCATGACTAAATGGGGCATATAAATTTTTTTAGGATGCTGGTCTCATGTTCAATCAATATTCTTCATGGCATATAATTTTTTTTAGGATGCTGGCCTCATGTTTGATCTGGTAGACGTTTTGCCAAACAAAAAACACCGAATCCTACCTTTTTCGCATCAAACCACAACCCCTGTTCTCAACTCCTGGCTTCCTTGCTTTTCCAACTCCTAGCTCCCGGCTCCCTTCCCTGTTTTCCTTGCCACACCACTTCGTATTCAAGGTTACCAAAAACCCCATATAATTATGAATCAATCAAGCATCCCAATAATTAAGCACATGGTTAATCATAGATTATCTAACGACATATATCTATTAGTCCATATTTAATTTACTTGTTTAAAATTTCATTTCAAACATTTTATTTGCAACCATATAAAAAATCAAAATCAAAATCAAAAATCAATTTCCTTTTTCTCCTTTTTTCTTTTTTTCTCCTTTTCTGTCCTTTCTTTTTCTTTTTTTCTCCTTCTTCCTCTCTCCTCACTTTCCCCACGGCTTCCGCCTACCTCCACGGCTCCACCAAACATCCATCGCCGCCTTCTCTCTCCTTCCTCCCTGCTGGTCCTCGGCGCGGCCTCCCCCGCCCAGGCTTCCCCAGCGCCGGTTCCCCCGCGCCGCCTCCCCAACGTCGCCTCCCTACGCCGACTTCCCTAGCACCGTATCCCCAGCGCAGCGTCCACCACGCCGCCTCCCCAGCGTCGCCTCCCCTGCGCCGGCTTCCCCACGCCGCCTCCCTCCTCCGCCGCGCCGCCTCATTTCTCCACCGTGCTAGGTTTCTTCGCTGGCGAGGCCGGTCTCCTCCGTCGCGCCCTTCTTCTTCCTCGGCAAGGTACAATGCTACTAGAAAGTTTCTAATATTTTGTCTTTGCTTCAGGTACAAGTTGGTAATTCTCTGGAATATATAGCCGAAAAAATGTATAGGTAGCTTCGTCCAGAGATGATACACATAGGATAACCTTACCACTGTTCTCATCTGCATCTGTTCCTCGGGTTAGTATAGCTAAAGAATTACAGTAGATTCATGTCATGATCAACTAGCTAGCTCCCAAATTTACTGATGGTTTAGAATTAAACTACTGACAACAAACATTTTCGTGCTTAGTTCTTGATTCTGATGTTCATGAGTCACCGTATACTTATTAATATATTGAAAATGAGCCTTACCTTTTTAGCTGATAGTCTGGACATAAAGCTTGCATGTGTTCTCATGTTAACACATAGAGCCTTTACATTTTACTTGATTATATTTTGCTTCTTGTAAATCTGATATTATAAATTTTGTTTTGCTGCATCATTAGGCAATAAACTGATGGAGGAAAGCAGAGGTTGGATGTACAGTGAAAGAAAAGGCATGTTTGTCACTCCCACTTGGACAGAGGGCTTAGAAAAATTTGTAGATCATGCTTTTTCATTGCCTGATGCTATTGTTGAAGGAAAATCCCTATGCCCATGCACTAAGTGTGTTTGCTGCCACAAGCGTACAAGGGATGACATGACGATCCACTTATGTCGTAATGGTTTCCAGCTAGGATATGAGAGATGGACTAGTCATGGAGAGCCTGAGTTGATGGAAGTAGATGAAACACATGAAGGTGATGGTGTGGTCGATCGAATGGATGAAATGTTAGTTGATGCAATTGGTGCAGAAGGAGTTAATCCCTGTGAGGAGCCAACACAAACTGCAACTGAATTGTATAGATTACTAGAAAAAGTGGACACACCATTGCATGAGAAGACAAAGCAGACACATTTGTCAGTTGTAGCACGATTGATGTGTATAAAAACCCAATATAACCTGTCAGAGGCTGCTTATAATGAAATAATGAGTTTAATACAGGATATTCTAGAAGATGAGGCTGGAAAGGAGCTCCAAAAAATTATCATAGGTCCAAGAAGCTTGTGCATAGTCTTGGCATGCCATACAAAAAGATCCATGTGTGCCCAAACAATTGCATGATTTATTACAAAGAGAATGAACATAAGGAAAGTTGTACTTTGTGGTAAGTGTCGGTATGAGGAGACAGCTGGTGCAAAGTCTACAAGTATACCGCTAAAAGTGTTGTGCTTTCTCCCCATCACACCAAGGCTACAACGACAAATCATATGACATATTATGCAAGGCCTTGTGACAGCAATAATACAATGGCTCATCCTTCAGATGGGGAAGCTTGGAAAGACTTTGATAGGGAATTTCCAATTTTTTCCCAAGAGAAAAGGAATGTGCGATTGGGTTTGTCGATAGATGGTTTTACACCATTCAGCATGTCTGCAACTCCATACTCTTGTTGGCCTGTGTTTGTTGTTCCGTACAATCTTTCACCTGAAATGTGCATGAAAGAAAAATAATATTCTCCTTGCACTTGTCATTCCTGGACTAGAACATCTAGGAAAGACGTTGAATGTGTTCTTGCAACCACTACTTGATGAGCTTTTGGAGCTATGGGAGAATGGTGTGGTCACTTATGATCGTTGTCTAAAGCAAAACTTCACTATGAGAGCAGCTATATTGTGGACAATTCATGACTTTCCAGCTTATGATTTAGTGGCTTGCTGGAGCACCCATGGAAAACTTGCTTGTCCTATTTGTGGTGGTGATACAAAGGCTTTTCTATTGAAGTAGGGCACAAAGCTTGCTGGTTTGATTGTCATAGGAGGTTCCTTGAAAGTAAGCATAAATTTCGCAGGTGTACAAAATCCTTTAGAAAGAAGACAAAAGTTCTTGATCCTCCTCCAAAGCGCTTGATAGGGGAGGATACAAATAAACAACTATTGGGCCTTACACCCGACAACACTGGTAAGCACAACTTTGAAGGATTTGGAGAAATACATAATTGGACAGGTATAAGTGTTTTTTGGCAATTGCCATACTTTAAGAAGTTGCTACTTCGCCATAATGCCGACGTCATGCACAATGAGAAAAATGTTGCTGAGGCATTATTGGCCACAACCATAGATATTCCTGAAAAAACTAAGGACAATGTGAAAGCCCGGCTTGATATGGCTGATATTTGTGATCGCCCAACTCTCAACTTGACTAAAAACTCCAAAGGTGAGTGGCAGAAGCCAAGAGCAAAATATTGTGTAAGGAAGGATGATAAACTGGCCAGCCTAGAATGGTTTAGAGAACTGAGGTTTCCTGATCGCTATGCGGCTAATTTAAGAAAAGCTGTGAACTTGGTTCAGCGCAGGTTTATTGGGTTGAAAAGCCATGACTATCATATAATCATAGAGCGTCTTCTTCCTGTTGCACTAAGGGGTTCATCCTTGAAAATGAATGGGAGGTCATATCAGAACTTAGCTTTTTTTCTATCGGCAGTTGTGTGCAAAAGAAATTGATCCCGAACAAATGTGTATACTTGAAAATGAAACACCAGTGTTGTTATGCAAACCTGAAAAAATATTTTCACCAGGTTTCTTCAATCCAATGGAACATCTGATTGTGCATCTTCCTTATGAGGCAAGGGTCGGTGGTCCTGTAACGTTTCGTTGGATGTACCCGTTCGAAAGGTATTTTATTTCATTCAATTAGATTTATTTTTGTTGTGTACAATTTAACATGATAATAATGTGCTATGCAGATTAATGCGCAAAATTAAACTTAAAGTGCGCAATAAGGCAAGAGTAGAGGGCTCTATAGTGGAAGCACATAGTATACAGGAGATTACAAATTTCATGTCAATCTACTTCGGCAAGCATGTTACAACTGCATGGAACAAATAAAGGTCGTTCAAAGGTACAGAATAGTGGTTGCACCTTAGATGTGTTCCAAAGTGAAGGCACTCTTCATGGAAGAGGTGTGGTTCGAAACCTCACACAGGAAGAGATGAATGCTGCGATGTTATATATTTTGACAAATTGCTCAGCTATCGACCGTTTTCAAGAGTATGTCAAACAAATTTTAATATCTAGCTTATTTCATATGCAATAGAATTTTTATGAATACATCTCTCTATAGAAAATTTGAGGAAGAGAAGTGCGCACAACATGGCGATTTATCAGTCGAGAATCTTGATACATACAAGAAGGATGAATTTGTTGATTGGTTTAAGAATGCGGTAATCGTGATGTCACTACCCTTTTATTCTTTACACTATATTATCGTTAAGTTATAACTAAATAAAATTTTGAATTCTTGTAGTGTCGGAATGACACTGCTGTGGATGATGACCTGTGGAATTTAGCTAGTGGATGCAAGCCTAAAGTCTTGTCTTACAATTCTTATGACGTCAATGGCTATCGCTTCAGGTCCGAGCAATATGAAAATCCTTGTAGAAAACTGACCACAGTAAATACTGGGGTTTGTTTATCTTCCTTCACCTCTGATGACCAACAACTTGACTATTATGGTGTCATCGAAGACATTATCAAATTTTCATTCCATGCTGGTAGAAAAATTGAAATAGTGCTCATCCATTGTCGTTGGTTTGACCCTATCAGTGGTGTAAGGTCTAATCCAAAGTGAGGTTTGTTGGAGGTAAGGTCAACTTCAAAGCAACTGAACTTTGAGCCATTTGCAATGGCACACCAGGCAACACAAGTATATTACTTGCAATATCCATCCCCAAAGTGTGACCTACGTAATTGGTGGGTTGTATACAAGATACAACCAATCATAAGCTTGAATATCACCGATGAAGAAGAGTTTTACCAAGAAGGCAGTCTGCCAGGTGGTTTTGGCATAGATGTTGGGAGCTTATTTGATGAGCTAACAATTTCAAGAAATGAGTTAGACGATGTCCTTGATCCTGCTGAAATTGAAATCATAGAAAAGCAAAGTAATGTTGATGAATCTTCCGCGAAGGAAGTTGACGGATACGCGGAGGAAGATGAAGATGGCGAATAAGACATAGATGGAAATGATGAAAGGGAGAAGGAGGAGGACGATGAGAATGACGATGAAGAGGAAAATAATAATTCAGAATTTTACAATGATGATTATTAAGTTTTTGAGATGATGCAAGAGTTGTTGCTTCGGTTTTGGGATACTTCTATTGGATGGTTGTATCATTTTTGTCTGGTTGCTATACATTTTTTTCTCAAAATGTAATGGTCATATATACTACTAGAGGGTGAATGCGCTGCGCTGTGCTGCGTTGTCTCGCTCACAGAAAAGGCCTTGTTTTATGGTATGATGACATATGCTCTCATGTAGCTGACAGCGTGGATGGTGCTTCTGCAATTACTTTACCAGGCAATGATATATAGGTGGAATGTACCAGATAGCAGGTTTCAAATTTTGTACTCTTCAAAAATTCGACCGTAAGCAAGATAGCAGTTCACACATTGAGCACAATTTTGTTCGTTTAAATACTCTCTACATGAGCATATAGTGTTGATATCCAACCAATTGCTGCATATATTATACAATACCAAATGCCTTTTTGTATGTTGTAACTAGGAATGGCAAGTGTGCATTAATTGAGTTATTGAGCTGATTTTACTGGCCTTTAGCGCGTAAGCAAAAAAAATTCCCGCCTTAGAATTTTTCACTAGCGCGTAACAAAACCCGTCTACCCCGCAGGCAACTCCTCCATTCCAAAACAATTCCTCCATTTCTTCTTCCAGCGGAAAACGAGAAGACGTCTGATCTCCTTTGGAAGACTTCGTTGCGGCCAGAAGTGACGACCCATAGCTACCACACCGAGTGACCAAGCCACGGCCGTGGCGCTGAATGTCCAAACCACTGCGTCGAGTAGTTTAGCCATGGCAGCGATTCCGAGTGCCCAAGCCACGGCCACCACGCCGAATGTCCAAACCACTCCACTGACTGTCCAAGGCACTACGCCGAGTGCCCAAGCCGCTGGTACGGTATCGAGGTGAAAATTTAATCTAATCTGATGCCTATGGAATTAGTTTTGGATGATCTCGTTTGTGCTAATTAATCTAGTAAATTCTGTTCGATTATTTGATCTGTTGGTCTGCTGGTAAAGACTCCCGTGTCTGATCTGCTTGTTTTACACGGAGGGCACATTGTACCTATGCACACAATCTGGTTCGTCTTGTACGTATCTCTCAGGATGAATTGCTTTATTGTACCTTGGCATTTTGCAAAATTTGGATGAAATGCAATGAATATGATGACAGATTGTTCACAGGAACCACGGCCAGATTGTACTGTTGTGTCAATGATTAATTCTTAAAACAACACCTGCATTCACAGATTCTCAGCCATAGAGTTGCATTCACAGATAATTCACAGATTTGTCAATACAGAGAATTGCATTCACATATTCTGAGAAAATTGTTTTTGTTAGTACCAGCCAGCCATATAATAGTATTCTTACATTGCACACTCCACAATTTGGCACTCATATAGTACTTTGATTGTTACATTGCACAATCCAGAATTTGGCACTCATATAGTACTTTGATTATTTTTGTGCACCACAATAGATTTAATTTTTTAAAAAAGTAACACCACAATAGAATTTGGCACTTTTATTTCAGCATAAATGTGCTTTGTTCAAATGATTATATTCTGAACGTACTATTTTCATGACATCATTACTATGTTATGTTTTGTAGGACAAGTGGACGCTTAAGTCATAGGCGCTTAAGCAATGGACCATCAAGACAGACCAGACCATCTTCTAGTGGCTCTGCTCAAATGGTTGGGCCAGAACCAACCAATGAGAAGAATGATGATTTTAAAACCCGAGCTAGAACTAGCTTTGGTGATAGACTCGAGGAGAGTGAACGTCCTAGGATTGTTCCAGTTGGTAGGTATTATTTCACATTTTATTTGTTCATGTATGCTTCATAAGTAAAACAAAACCATATGTTAATAAATACTCCCTCCGTTCCATTATATAGGGCGTATAATTTTTTTCACAAAGACCAATACGTGTAACTGTAGTCATTAACCGAGTCGCGTAAATCGAAGCGGCTCCTCGTTTTTCCGCAGGCGCTGCGTGGAACACCCCAGGCGCGTCTGCACGCGGCCAGAAAATATCGCGCGTTTATATGCGGCCCAAAGGCCATGCATGCGTTTGCGCGCGCACGGCAGAGGCTGTGTGAAAAAACTTTCCGCATGCAGCTCTGCATGCGGCTCTCTGCGCGCCAAAAAAACAACGAATTTTCCACATGCACGCGTACGCTGCGCATTCGGCTCTCCGCGCGCCAGAAAACAGTGAATTTTTCACATGCTTGCGTACGTTGCAGCTCTCCGCGCGCCAAAAATTGGAGTATAACTAGAAGATGTCTGCTCACAAATAATTCCATTATTGTTTCGTTGGTGTTCGGTTTCAAATAATGCCATTATTGATGTATGGTAAATAGTGCATTTTTATTTCTCTTTTTGTAGACCAAGATGAAGGACAGAGGATGCAATACACCGATGAAGAAAAACAGGCCATATATACAATGCTTCTAGAGAGATCAACTTTGGGTATATTAAAACATGGAGTGACTAAGGTTGTTTCTGATGAAATGGGCGTGCCATTGAGAGTTGTCCAGAGGATTTGGCAAAAAGGAAAGCATGGTGGTGGGGTGCATGGAGTGTTGAGCAAGAGGCCAAAAAATTGTGGCCGTAAGAGAGTAATGTTTGATGCTGAAACCATTAAACAAGTGTTGTTGCGAAGTAGAACGACTCTCAAAGATCTAGCCAATGAACTACATATGTCCAAGACCACATTGTTCAAGAGGTTGAAAGAAGGCAAGTTAAGGCGGCACACAAATGCGATAAAATTTACGCTGACCGAAGCTAACAAGAAAGCTAGGGTTCGTTTCTGTCTATCAATGATCGACCCAATTAGCTTGTCGTGGGAACCAACTTTTCATTCCTATATAGGATCACGGGATGCAAGGCGAAGAGCCAAAACGATGCTCATTGTGCATGCACATCGGCGGCGACGTCTTCGTATAACTTCGTATAATGTATGCTATACGAAGTTATTACGGTTACCATGTGTACAGTTGTAACACTCGGCTATTGCATAAAATCACCGACAGGGGGAAATCTTTACCGTGTGTGGAAGTACAACCCTCGGTCATTGCAAACAGTTACCGACGGTGAAATACATGTTACCATGTGTACAGTTGTAACACTCGGCTATTGCATAAAACCATCGACGAGGAAGAAGCACACTCGGATATTCATAACCAATAGCCAACGAAAAAACACATTTACCGTGGGGGGGAGCTGAACACTCGGCCATCCTATGCTATTACCGATGGGGAAGGCAAGCACTCAGCTAAGTATGAGTTCTTCTATATTGCCCTTGGATCAATAATAGGTGGCCATGGATATTGGTATGTTGAAGTAAAGATGCCATATTAGTTCTGTATGAACACCTGGCAGCAGCCTTTCCGGAGGCCCATTAAGCAAAGCTCACGAAGAGACAAAGAGTAGACGAAGAGACATGGAAGGTGGTATCAACAACGATTAGCGCTGCTAAAGCTCAAGGGCTGCCAATATTGTAGCATGATTAAGCTGGAGTTTTAGTTTCATTGTTCGTTTCACTATTTTGAATAATTTGCTATCAGTCAAGGACATGTGTTACCATGCACGTTTGTATTGTTGGATGATAAATATTATGGTTTTGTTAGATAAAATATCGATATGGGAGTGCCTATAGTTGATGGGTATAATTAATTATATTTAGCTTTGTACATGAATTCAATGCATCGCAATTCACAATCCGGAATGTTTTGGAATGCATTTTGTTTTTGGAAACTCATTTTCGAGTGTCTCTATATAGTTTAAAGGTTCTCGGATTAATGTCTCACCAAGGGTTACTAATGGGTGACGGTTTAGCGAACCTCATGGTAAAAGTTTTTCCCGATGGTTGTGCAAACCGTCATTAACAATGTAATTAACTGAGTGTAAATAATTAACCGAGGGTTTCATAGAACACATGACAATACACTTGCCGACAGTTATGTCAACTGTCATGAATGCAATGTGTGAGTGTTTCCATTTACCAAAGGTTTCGCAAAAACCATCACAAATTAAATCACCGACGGGGTTTTACAACCTTCACCCATGTTATACACGAGTGTTCATATTCACCGACGGTTTAGCAGCCTCTCACTAATGTGCATCAAATACCGAGTGCCCTAAGTACCGTCGCTAATTAAATTGCCGAAAGTTCCCTCGGGAATCATACCACTTCCCCACAACATGTGGCCGAGGGGGAATGGCCGACGGTGTACACTCGACCATTCATGTGGCCTACGGTTTTTACTAATAACCGACAATTTTTCCACCCTAGGAAAAAGTTAGGAATCTAGTAGTGTATCCTCAACCGTCATGGCCATTATTGTGCCCCCATTCCCCCGGTCACCCACGTGTTGATCCATCTAGCACCCTAGAAGCAAAGGCCTCTCTTGAGGGTGGAGGAGAGTCCCATGGAGGGAATACCTAGGGAGTCCTTAGGACAAGGTGCCTTATGTTTTAGAAACATCTCCCTAGGTCTAGTTGATGGGCTCACTGATCAGATTAACATGGCGGTGCATAGTACACGGTTACATAGCTAGACTTTCATTAAACAAACATGACACATATATCAATTGATTGTGTTAAGCCTTTTTTCTTTATAAGATTATATTCTTTGTATTATTTCTTATAGAGTTGGTGATTCTTATCACTGAGACTCATTCGGTTTTGCTTTAGTTTGGCTTGTAACTTTTAACTCAACGATGAAGGTTATTTTGTTTGTTTAATAAAACAACATACCTTGATTTATCATGAGATATAGATATAGAAAAGATTGAGAGATGAAAAGAGGGTGTCATGCCGCACAATGTGGACTCGACGACCTCCCTCGTGGCCGCCGTCCTCCAAGTCGATGTGTAGGGGGGTGTAGTCTATGTTAGCCTTTGTCGAAAAGTAGTTTTAGAATGTTCAGTTTCTCGTCAGTGGTTTGATGTGGTGGCATTCTAATCTTCCTTAGTAGTGAACTCAGCAGCTCCTTCACCGTTGATGCTCGAGCAAGGCGCTAGGATGGTTAATTTACTTTGTTGTCGACGATTCTAGTGAGGTGTTTTAGTTTTGGACAAGACTTTAATTAGAAGGAGAATAAGAGGCCTTGATGGTGGTCTTGTGGGCTGTTCGTGATGGTGACTATTTTGGGACAACGGCCGAAAGATGCGTTTAGAACTTGCACCTTGGTAGAGATCCTGTGATGGCATGCTTATTGTGTGCGATAGTGGACTTGCACAAAGTTTCTAGGTTTCTCCTTTGCACAACAATTTGTCATGATGATGTTGATCTTTCTAATATGTCCTTAGCTAAGTTCAACGAAAGAGAAAGAGACGGTAGAAGCAGGTTATGACGATTTCACTACAATATTTTTTAAAAAATAAAATTTGTTTTGCATTTAAACCATTTGCAGATGAGTGCGCCACGAAAATTTGGTGGATATATGCGCACCCTGTTCTTTTTGGTTTAAATAAAAATTTAAAGCTATAGCAAGAATTTTGTTTTTTTTGGAAAAAAAACCAATGTTGTACTCGCTCCGTTTTTTTATTTGGCGCCTTTAACTTTTTGACATGTCTTTAACCATTCGTCTTATTCAAACATTTAGTGCAAACATGTAAAAATATAAGTTATACTTAAAGTATCTTTAATGATAAAACAAATCACAACAAAATAAATGATATTTACATAGATTTTTTTGAACAAGACGAATAGTTAAAGCCGTGTTCAAAAGTCAAAAGTGTCAAATAAAAAAGAACACGGAGAGTGGTACTTTGTAGCCATTTTATAAGGCTTTGAGTGGTTTTTTCAAAACTTGTAAAACCATTTTTAATAATTTTTATTTTGATAATATTCTATTCAAAAAAATGTAGAGCCAAACTTGAGCAAACAACGAACTCGAAACTAGCAAGTATCGAGGCCCAGTTTCGTTTGTCTTGCTTTAGGGTGGGCCGGGTCCAGTACTTACAGGTTCAACCACAGTGCTCGTCATGATTGACACTTTTGACATTACACACGGCCACACATCCTACGTCCGCAAAATGCAAAGTGCTTGAGTTTAGAGAAACATGGGAAATTTGTTTATGCCTAGAAAGCTGTGCAAAATCATATTTAATAGGAATTCATAAATTTGTCATAATTGAACAATGTTCCGTTCCATTGTTGGCTAACTACCTGGTTGTAATGAGCCTTTTACTCCTAGTTTGGCTAGTAAAAAATAAATTTTAAAATTTATAGAGAGCTCAAAAACACTTAAGAATGAGAAAAATTGAAAAAAAAAAGGTTTTGAGTAATTGATCTATTTAACATAAAAGGAATATCCTACTTGGATTTTTAAATAACTAAATTATTTAAAAAAACCTTGATGTTATTCCATACTTTAATGGGTTAATTCATCTTATTTTTTATGATTTAGATTTTTTAATATTTTTTTAAAGCTCTCTACAATGTTACTAATTTATCTTACCAGTCGAGCTTGGAAAAATGGTTATGCCTCGGTGTTCTCCTGCTTATTTACTGAAATTGAACTTTTGAGACTTTTGAAAAGGTGATTTTTTGAAGCCAAAATTGATGACCAAATCCGTATTTAACAGTTTTTATCCTGTTAATATGAGATTTTTGACAAACAACTTTAAGAAATCACAGTGTCTAAAAAGAATAATCAATGTTTTCAATAAAAAACTTTTAAGAAAACTTTGCTAGCACTGGTAGCCTCGTAGGCGCGTATTCAGATCAAGTTGGCACCTTGACTATACAATATGTTCAAAATAGTTTCACCTTATTTGTTCAGCCAGCTTATCCATTTAGCCTACACACAACTAATTTCAGTTTAACCAGCTTAGCTTAGCCACAATATAGGGCTTATGGCTTATTGCCATGTACGTCTCAAACACTTTAACTCTCCAAACTATTTTTTGTTACCTCAAAACAGCTTCTCAGAACATTTACTTCAAAAAAAGTGGATCATCATAAGCCTACTTCGCCAAGCCACTTCGGTAAGCTTTGCAAGCAGAGTTTCAGCAATTTTAGACCGAAATTACACGGAAGAAACAATTAATTAAAATGAGCACGCCCCTATAGACACCGAAACAAAATTCTTCCAAGCACTCAGATCATCCTTGTGTAGTTGTGTGGCAAAACGAACACTTTTTTTTTTTACACAAGCAACTCTGCACGCAGGTCTGACAGATTCAAGAAGAATTGACCTCTGCTCCATTCAAACATAAAGAAGACAGTGGCCATTCGCAACATCTGCTCCAAAATTTCTGCAGTTCCTTTTCTTTTATGTTCAAAGCAATTAGAAAAAAAAATACCATTACATACGCCGAATCTGTAAACCTATATGGCTTAGAGATAACAAACCAGCAGCAGCATCTCTCTCAATTATAGTACGGAAAAATGAATCAATAAGAGCCTGAAGAAACCTGCAAGGCCAACCAGCTCTCTCGTTAGCCGCGGCGGTTAGATCAGCACTACAAATAAATACACAGCTCTAGCTAGCCAAACAGGATTGCACCTAGCGTGCAAGCGACATCTGATTGATGATCTCATACCCTCGTCTTCTCCTATCCGTGCCCCAATGCCTCTGCTGAATGCGATGCAGCGCGCCTGGTTTCGCATTTGCAAATTGCAATCTATAGTGAAATGGACAGTGATCGGGTTTCAGATATGTAGCATCGTGCTGGGGTGCTTGGCGCTGCTGAAGCTGTCGTTCCTGGGCTGCCCTAAGCACATCGGCTCCTCGCCGTTGTTGCTCAATGGTGCAATGTCCGTGCAAGATGACTTGCTCGGAGCGCTGGCGTTGCCCACGGTATCGCTGCTCTCTAACGGACTCTTTGAGGATGGGTACGGCACCACAGTTGACACTCTACAGAAGAAATAATTTGGAGGTGGAGATCAGTCTAAGGTCAGATGTTATGAACAGGTTTCAGGCTTTCAGCAGCAGCAGCATCCAGAGTGCATTTGGAAAGAGAAATAAGCGCCAAAGAGAAATTGTACCTTTCCTTTCGCTTCTCCAAGAATCGGGCGAGAGATGCTTTCCGAGCTTGAGGGACAGCTGTGCAACAAACGAAAACACCATGAATCAATAATATAACACTGTCGTAGACATTATGCCAGTTGATATTGAAATCCAAATTCAATGCAGATGTAGCAACTGGCTATGCCCGAATGTAGAAGTCGTATATACCTCTAGGCATAATAGCTGCAGCGGTAGTAGTTGCCAATGGCATCGTCTGAGACGAGGATGCCTGACTCACAGGAGGAACATCTGATGCAGGTTTTGGCCCTGCCGCATCATTGTTAGAGCTAGATGTGCTCTTCTGGGGAATCACAGGTTGTGATACGTTATGGATTGGACTTGTAATGCCTGATGCATGAGGCACGGAAGGCTCTGGTTTCCGTATTGTGATCTGCCTTGCAGGTAAAACTGCAGGCACCGTGACTTTCGCCATGGCAGGAATTGGTGAATCTGATTTGTGGGCTGCACTGGGTGGGTTTGGAACAGATGCCCTGCTTGCTAAAAGCACAAGTTCTTGAGCCTGTCATAGGTAAAACATGATCAGGAAAATAAGCAGGCGGTAACATCATAATGTTTCATTCGTCGCAAAAGATATGGTACCTTCTCCACCGGGATATTATCGAACACGTTCACCAAACCATTGTAGAATATAGTCATTTGCATTGACTTCGGATCCCGCAGGCCCCTTCACATGTCAACATCCAATTGTCAGGGAAATCTTTTTACTTTGCAGTCACTATTTAGGAGTTGAGAATTCATTTGATCTCAACAGAGGAAGAATTTATCCACCTTGGGCCACCATACATGCCAACAACACCAGATTCGGTGAAAGATTGGTTCTTGAACGGGCTGCCACCGCCGGCAACATCCGGGAGGCTCTGCACCCTGAGCGCCGCCGGGTTCGCCGCATTGTACGGCACGGGGTGGGGCGGCATCGATGCCGCCTGAACAATCCTGGATCCACCCAGGTGGTGGTGCGCCGCCACGCCGTACGAATCCATGCCCTGCGCACGGTGGCCGTGCGCCGCCGCCGCCGCCGCGCCGCCGTGCTGCTGGGGATTCACCTGGCCGTCTAACCCAAAACGTCTCTGCGGAAAGAAACGCCACCGCATCAGACATGCCACGAGCGGCTACCATCTTCAATGGAAAAGGAACAAGCTTGACGGCGAGAGCTCGGAGCTGGCGCAAACCTGGTGGTGAGGTGGCACAGGGGAGGCCTGCTTCCTGATGCCGTCGTAGGCATCGCCGGCAGGCGGCGGCCGGAACCCGGAGCGGGAGAAGTGGTCGAACACTGCCTCCTTCGAGTCCTCCTCCCTCGCCGACCTGAAGGCGGCCATGAACGCCGGCGCCGCGGCGGCCTTGGCCGGGAACTGCCACTGCATCGGCGGCGCCGCTCCCAGGTAACCTGACGCACAGCAAGCTAAAAATTCACTCACCAATCGCGGAATAGAGCAGCTCAAATCAGACGTGTACACGACTCCAAAATCTAAACACTTCGGAGAAAGCAAAGAAGTAGCCATCCGTTGAGGAAACATGTTTAATTTACTCAAAAAAAAAGTCGATTTAAAGAACAGTAATTAGCAAAACGAGATTACATAAATCAGAAGAAACAGTATTAACGAAAAGGGAAAGGAAAGGTGCGAAAATTGGCGTCGTATCGATACCACCCGAAATCCGACGCGGCAAGCAATCGCGGCGGATCACATGCCGAATTCATTCCAGCCGCCCACGCGCGCGCGCAAAGAAGAAGAAACGTATCGCGGTGGCCGGCGGCGAAGACTCCGGCCAAGACGAGCTAAGCAAGCTCCATCCGACAACGACGAAGCAGCGGCCGTCGCGCACAGACGCGGGGTCCAGGTAGGGGTAGGATTTGCAGCATGCACCGACCTGATGGCTCCGCCTCGCCGGCGGCGGGCCGCTCCGGCCGCCACATCGCGCCCAGGAAGTCCCTCTCCATGGAAGAAGAAGAAGATGGCGAAGACGAAGGAGCCACCGCCGGCTCAAAGAACCGACCAATTCGAGAGCAAATGGAGCCTCCTCCTCCTCCTGCTGCTGCTCCACGATGCCTTTACTTTTGCTTCGCTGCTTTCCTCTCCCTCACTGCCCGCTCTCTCTCTCTCTAGAATGTTTTTGCTCCCGTGCGCTCGCTTATTTATCGGAGAGATTTAGGAGGAGAGAGAAGAACGGGGGCGATGATTAGTTAGTTAGTTTGCCCGGCACATTGAATTAGCACGATGGGCGTTGGATGGCGGGTGGGGTCCACGTGGCGACCGGATCTGGCCCCCCCCGTCTCGCCCACCGGCACAGGCCCGTCCCACCCACGTGGTTCTGCACATGCCACCGCCCCCGCTCCAGCCGGCTTCGTTCACCCCTGCCACGGACATGTGGGACCGAAATTAGGTGGGTCCGTGTCGCCAGCGAGGGCGGGCGGTCTAAGGTGCGTGAGTGGAGGACGGGGCAGCGCCTCGTGCCGCGTTTGCTGAGGCCTGAGGCGCGTGGCTGTGGGCCCGGCGACGCGACCCCGGGGCCCGCCACGTGCCCCATGCGGCAGCGTCGCGCACGAGCCAAATCGCGTCCACGACTATGATGCGCGGGGCCCACCCGTGGCTCCTTGGGATTTCGTGTGGGCGGATTAGATCCCACGTGCCGCGTGTGCGCGTCGCATAGATCTGTGTGTGCTGTTTGGGGGAATAGTGGTCGAGATAAAAAAAATTCAATGCTATTGCTAGCGTCACATATGGTATGATTTTAGAGAGCATTCAACGCGGAGTAAATCACTTGTTATAATCCGCTATATATGGACTGTAGCATCCCAACAGTTTCTCTATATCTTATCTCTAAAATACTATCGGCGTACTCTATATCCATCCCTCTAAATTTTTTTTTACGATTTAAACAGTATTGTAGAGGTGTTGTGTTGAGATGCTCTCAACTAAGGGCCAATCTCCATATGTCTTGTCTCTTTCTCTCTACGTAAGCAAAAAAGCTAAGTTGGGGTTCTTATATCCAGGTGATTCACCACCATTAGGATTGTGTAGAGATAAATAGGGCTAGAGTTTAATAATGGGTGGCATGCCCTTGAATAGACTCTGCTCATCTACATGTTAGCTACGGCTATATATATCAAATTTGCTATTTTGCAAGTTGCTACGCCCTAGCTTACATGTGAAGGTGACTCCCCTTTCTCTCTCTCTTGCATAGGTGATTATCCTTCTCCCCTCTTCATTGCGTGTAGTGTCGCTATTCCTGGCCCCTCTCCTTCTTAGTGCCACCCCTCCCCCTAACTATCGTGATCTCCTTCGATTTTGCCTCCTTCCTCTCATGTTAGGGTTAGGGTTCACAATGCCTCGAGCTTAGAGGAAGGCTATAAAACAAGAGACCCGATAGTGGTTAGCTTTTGGGGCGATGAGTGACGACCACAAGCTATACAAAATATTCCGAAGTTAGGCTGGGCGAGGCCATGGTGGAAGGAGAAAGAAGCCACGACGACAAAGCAATGAGGGCATCGCCCTACATGGGTGAATGGAGCAACGGTAGTGGCGGCTAGGGTGCAACAAGGGAGGGGAGGAGTTGGTGAAGGGTGATGACAAAGACAAAGACGAATAAGGGTGGAGTGATGTCAGAGGTGAGAAAAAAGATGTGAGGCTGGCACTTGTGTGTTTTTATTTCTGTAATTTCAAAGAATACAAATGATTATTAAATATCATACAAACCATATAACTGCAGCGTGTGTATATAAATCTACAGTGTCTGTCCATTTGCGTTGCATCTTTTTTTTAAAAAAAAAAACATATTTTTCCGCTTCTATTCTTCTACCACCACCATGGCAGCTGTGCGCATTCATGATCTACGTTTATTTGTATCCGCGCTCCTTCCATTGGTTTTACATCATTTACCTTTTAAAATCCTTTAAAGAGGAGTCGATGACTTTAATTGATGCGACTGGGTTGTTTATTATAAGTTGCTTGGTGTAAAATGATGAGACTGCCCCTACAAGAATTAGGAAAACGGTATGAGCTATTGTACAGAACGAAAATGAAATGGGAACGGAATATGCGTTCTAAAGGAAAAGTTAACATGCATGAAATCCATGTATGTGCACGTCCTGTTGGGAAGAAAAGTGGAACGCGTTTAGAAGTTTTGTCAGCAACAAGGAAAAGACGTCTGACCAATGTAGAATGCCGTTATGCCGGCCACGTAAAATGGCTTAGCGAGCAGAGGAGATCGTAGAATGTAAAAATTTATTTATACAACGTTTTTAGCATTGGTTGAAAGTTTTTTTTCCTGTAAGTACAGAAGTACTTAGTGCATGATATGGTATCCATCTCTCTTCTTAATTAAACACTTACCACATAAACACCTTGCACTGACTCAACGACATTCGGAGTTGTTTTGACGTGTTAATATAGGTGAGTCGTGATTAATTTGGAAGCCCAAATCCAATCTCTTGTACGACTGGTTTATTGCCCAACATTTTACCCATGGGATAGAAAATAGTATGTTCTTATAGATTGTTTCATTATCTTGTAAATGATTTCACTTCTTAATATTGACACTGTTTCTTGAAAATCTTAAATCAGAAGTGGAACATCAAATTCGGCTTTCATTACCGGTTTTTTATTTTTGAGGAATGACAACGAAATTCAGTTACAAAATAATTAAATAATTTCAGCACTAGAGTACACCTTAGGCCATCAATACCCTAGGCCATCAAATTTGTGAAAAGAGATCAAAAGTCATATTCAGCATGCAATGCAAGAATTTTAGCACGGGAGAACGTACTCCCCATGTGTATGGTTTACCAAACAGGCTTAAAAGCCTAGCAATTGCAAATATGGACTACGCTAGTTTGCAAATGATCCATCAATTTATGCACCGCATATATGCAATTTTAATTCTTAAGTATAAACTAGGGGCGGAAACGAATTGAGCCGAGCCGGCTCGAGCCAAAGTTCGCACAGGCTTGCATGTGACGAGGTTCGGCTCGGCTTGGCTCCTTTGCCAAACAAGCCAGGAAGTGTGCTCAGCTCGGCTCATGGACAGGCCGAAGACTTTGATTACGTTATGTTGATTGATAACGATAACCATGTATAATGTATTCAACTTGCAAAGCTATAAGCGGCTTAGATCATTAAAGAGAACCCAGCCTCACTAGCATAAACAGACGCCATAAACTCATAAGCTAGAACAAAGATAAACATGAGTCATAAACATTCTTAATAAACAATAATAATACCTTATTACAAAAAAAGTCCAAATAACATAAGTTCATAAGAAATCCACAAGAATCATAAGATAAATCATATCCATGTCTTAGTACATAAATTCATGAAGCACCCTTGAACTAATAACAAAACAAACAGAAATATTCTTAAAAATGCCTGGCATGATGAAGAAGTCCTGTATCATAGGAGGTCGATTGTCCAACAGCTTGAAGAACTAAGCCGATTTGGGTTAAATTTGTGGTTGTGGCCTGTGTGGGGACGGCCCATGGACTAGGAGTCTGGGCCTAGTAGTCGTCAAGATCGAACAAACCAACCGAGTGGCTCGCAAGCAGCTCGGGCTCAACTTGAAAATTAAACGAGCCAAAATAATTGCTCGGCTCGTGCATTTACACCCACAAACTAAGCCAAGTTAAACCGAGCCACAACGAGTCTGAGTCGAGCTTCAAGCTTTATGTCCAACCTTTACATATCATATAGAGCTACCCCTCAACCCTAACTAAAATAAATAGATAGGTTGGTCACATCTACAAAAGTGACGAAGCCAGATGGGTGCGTTTGGTTCTTGCCTTTTTTATTAAAAATAAAAACAATGATCAGCTTTCGCCGTGTGTTGTTTTTTTAGGAATGGTTTAATTTAAACATGAATTATACTAAAGCATGCATGAGCAAACTTATACAAGGAAAAACTGGGTAAGAAAAGTGAATTATACTAATTAAAGGTGGATTGACATATCCCATTCTTCTGATTTCCAAATTCAAATGGATCTATCACTACAAAAAAAGTCCTCAACGTCAATTGCCTAAGTAAAACTGGGTAAGAACTCAAATCTATACCACCTGGGGTAAGATTTAAGAAACTATTATCAGACAATACTGACTGAGGTCATATATATACCCAGTACATTATTGGTCGTTTATATAAAACTACTATAAATATTTTTATATGTTTTGGTTCTCAAGTGGCAGGAGAAAAAGTTAATCTATGCTAGTTTATATTCCGCATATCAATGTTGTAGAAAAAGATGGGCGAGGTCTATCTTCAAACTCAAGCGACGGCCAAAAAAACATAACGGTTCTACTCTTGCAATCTCTCTCCCTTCTCTCTTTCCACCTTAGCCAAACCTCCACCACCCACACCTCTCTCCCCACATATTTCTTATATTCTCCCACTATATTGTAAAATCTTGTACACTTTGCCACTACAAAGGGTCGCGCAACAGCGCGGTGTGCGGATGGTGTAGCACGGGCATCGAGCAGCTAGCGGAGAAGCATGGGCGACGTAGTAGTGTGAGTGTGAACACATCTCAAGCGATAAACACAAGCGCAACATGACACAGGCAACGTCGTCCATGGTTCGAGAGCTTTTCTTATAGTTTCTTAAGAATATTAGTGCCGATTCAAAAACCATCATTGATTTTTTTGTTACAAATATGTATAAAAATTATGTTGTACGTAAAAAAAGATTGTCATGATATCATCTATGTATGTACCGCTTCAAATGGAGTAGATCCTAGACATCGCCTAGGCTAGGAGCCTAGGAGCCCTATATGACATTTAGACTCGTACTTTCCAGCTGTGCCAACAATTTAGAATTTTAAAAATTCACTAATTTGGTTGCTGGGGCATGCAAAAGGTCTAAATAAAGTTTTTTTTTGATGATATGCCAATCGATCCAAGTGACGTACAATTAAAGGACTTCCCCTCTAGATTACATGCATGTAGGCGCCTTCCACAAATCAACGTCGGAATAGGAAAGTACTATATGTATATTAATATATACACACACACGCGCTCGTACTATATTTATGGTTAGCGTCTGGAATACTGCACGTACGATGGCACGGGCTCTTTTGGCACGCATGGAACCACATGATTTTGACACGTACGCATGCACGCGCGCACGTACGTACGGGTTGGGGTTCACATGTCGCCTGTCGCTACGCGCAAGTTGGTTCGGCGCTCACCATCGGAATGATTGGATGCGTTATATACTTGCAGCTGCCGGATTTACTACTGGCAAAAATGTTTTGATAAAAATGGCCGCAAAATGTTAAGACTTTTTTTAAAAAAAATTGATAAATTGCAAACCGTAAATTTACATTTAAATTTTAAATTTAGGAACGGAGTTGATTAACACATCAACCCCAGTGATCTTTACGATGGCACGAAAGCAACAGGGGAGAGGGATTATGAGCTTCTGCGTATATAGAAAATTTTCCTTATCCTGAAAGTTAAGTTAAAGATTAGTCTGCCTTGCTCGAACGTAAGAGTGTTTTTTTTTACAAACTCATCTATTGCACGGTGCATTATATATGGTTTAAAAGATTGTAAAAAGACGTGCACGCTGGAGGTTATGCAGATGGGAGCAAACCTGCAAGTGACTACCAAGATGTTTACCGCATGCAGAGCCTGGAATCCTACTATGTGCAAATTAAGGATCAAGGGGTGGGTGAGAGAACTTCTCTTACCTAGAGGTGGAAACGAGCCGAGCTCGAGCAAGCCAGGATTAGCTCGAGTCGAACTCGTTCGTATTACCGAGCCAACTTAGTTCGCTTGACTTCATGAGCTAGGAAGCTAGCTAGCTCGGCTTGGGCTCATTCAAAGCTCGTGAGCGAACTTTGAAAATGGTTATGGTTTTAGATCCAAAAGGAGAAAATGACAACTTCAGCCAAGAGGAGGGGCGGAGATGTCGGTAGGATCAAGGAGAGGATGGCTTCACCGATCCAGGAGGAGGGGCGGAGCAGGGGGGTAGCGCCAAAAGGAGGAGGGAAGTGATGGCAATGCCGAGCATGAGGAGGGATGGAGCGAAGCGGTGATGCTTGACAGGAGGAGGATGGATATGATGACACCAGCCAGGAGGAGAGGTAGAGTGGCGCAGTGACTCTGGGTATAGATGAAGATGGCCTCAATGGCAGAGTTCGATGGTTTCACTGGGCGCAGACGGAGGGGATGGAGGGATAGGATGACAATGCTAGCTAGTTGGAGTAGAGAGGAGATGGGCGTGTCTATCGGGAGGAGGGCTAGGGCAGCACTAATAGTCTAGATAATGCACGGGGAGTGGAGGCGTAGATCTTTGTCTACTAGTGAGTGGGGAGTTGATGACCTAGAAATTGAAGTAAGCCTAAGTTGTTGGAATGGAGCAATGGACTAGTGGAGTGGTGGTCTGAGTAGGCTAGGCTTGAAGTCTTGAAGTGTCATGGTGTGGGGTAAAGTGCTCTTAAACGAGCCATGGGCAAGCGGCAAGCTAGCCAAGTCTTGCTCGGCTCGGGCTCGATAAAGTGAATGAGTCGAAAATACGGCTTACAAAATTTCCAATTTTATGATCTTCTATTTTTTGTGGTCTACAAAAAATTGAAAAGAGGTAATTAGAAAAAAGAGGGCAAGCAAACACTTGCCTCAAAATCAGGGGAGCATGTGGACACCGTGCGTTGAAATTGTTATAACCCTAGGTGATTTATGGGCCGGAAGCCCATCCCAAGCCCTTGGGGTATTATGGTCAAAACCAAATGTAGGCTCACTACAAGAAGAACTAGTCTTTGCCTACGCTTAGTTAGCAACGAAAAAGAGAAACGTGGCAACAGCCAGAAAAATTTGAAGATAAAAGCTCTCCACAGATATATGCCTTATCTTAACTTCACCGCCCCCACCCGGAATCATCGCTCATAATCATCTACTCCTATGATCCTATCTTCTACGCACCTTCTTCCCCAATCGATCTTGTTTTCCTGTCGCAGCGATCTCCTCATACATCCACCGCAATTCGAACTCCGCAGGCCACATCTTCCCCGCCGCACCCCTACCTCCCGTATTGTGTGCCCTCTACTCGGCACACTTCATGGTGGAGGCATGGAGCACATTGGGAAGATCCATCATCTGCTCCTGGGTGGACAACTCTGCGCTGTGGCACCGCCCGATCCATTCCCCTACTCTCCGCACTGACGATTAATTATAGCTCCATCCGCCGGTAGGTCATCCCTTGAGCGGTACCACGCAGATCCATTTGTCTACTCTTCTCTCATTTGAACAGTTTTTTGTCTCATTGATGTTTGTTCTTTAGGTAGTCTTGATACTAGTCATAAGAAAATTTGGGGCGGAGCAGATCTGTGCCTTGGGGCTCTGTGCGAGTTTTTAATCCTTGAAAATATGTGCCTAATGTTTTCCCGTAAAGTCAAATTGTTGTTAATGTTTTTTTGGCTGCAGGAAGGTTCATGGTCTTCATCCCATTACAAGAGGAAATTTGAGGGCATTTATGGTTCTTGGTACAGAAGTATCTGACATTGATTACTCCATCACACTGCTATTTATGTTATTTTCTTTGCTAGATTACAACTGCTTACAGTTCTATTTAAAATGATTTTCCCTATTTCAGACCCATTCCTTTATTTGTGCTACTTATGCTGAAATTTATCTTTTCTGGCAGCACGTTGAACCAGGTTGGACTACTTTTTGGTACCACTGTTCTTTGTTCTTGGATTATAGAATTATGTTGTACGTGTCGAGGCGTTTTATGAGCTTTACTAGAAGCTGAACTCTTCCATCATCAAAGACAATGTCATTCAAAAGGTGACATATGTTAGATCTTTCAGCTCTGCTGGCAATGGTATGGCATCTTATTGATCAATTATGTTTACCTACAGACGCTGATGATGCTTTGGGCTTTTGTTGAACAGGAGGATTTCTTAGCTTGCATTGTTCAGAAACATCAAGAGAGCAAATCTATTTCTAGACTGCAGACATTCAGTCATGCAGACTAAAATGGAGATGTCCGGATAGACCTAAATGAGTGGGAGGATTTTGTTAAGAACCCATCAGCATTAAGAAATATGTTAATTCCCTAAATTCAATCATTTAATTAGGTTGCTTTTCTTCGGTGCATAATATTCAGGATTTATGTAATCAAATTTGGTTTTTATTTCTTATGCATATATAAATACATATATAAGCTACATGAATCGAATTTGGAGGCCCCTGTTGTTCAGAGGCCTAGGGCGGTCACCCCTCTCGCCCTCCCCCACAAACGGCCCCGCTAGTATCTAATATCATATAGGTCTAAACAAAGAATTCCAGGTTAACCCTTCTGGCAAAACGAGACTAAAAGCTCATGATCAATGTTATGGAAGTGTTCGCTAGTCTCTTTGATGGGTCGAGCTCTAAATAGATTTAGATCAGGGCGGGGGTGTGACACATGATAGGGTGGTCGGGCCGTGCACCACTAGCGTGCGCGGGCTTTTTATTTTAGGCATGGCGTCTACATGGTGACCGTTTCGTTGGTTAGTGGCAGGAGAGGTCGTCGAAGTTGGAAAGCATAAGTGAATTGTCCACCCTTTCTCATCAGATTAAGCTTTTATGTGAATTGATCGGTGCATACAACTTAATATGGTATGAAACCCAGAGGTGTCGAGTTTAAATTATGAGGAGTGTTGGAAAGTATATATAAGTGAATTGCTCACTCTTGTCCATCAGCTTAAGCTTTTGTATGAATCGGTCGATGCATGGAGCCTAATAGTTGACATCGGGCCTGACAACCGGAAGAATGAAAGGATGTACTTATTTGAGACAGAAATTATGAATTTTTTTACAACAGAAGAGAGAGGGTGTGCAGCATGTGGAGCAGGGATGAATCTATGGAAATAGTGCATGTAACTTAATAGTCGATAATAGGCCCGACAACCGAAAGAATGAAGTGATGTATTTCTTCTAAGACAAAATTGATTATTTTTATTGAAACACAAGAGAGAGGATTGATTATCTATCTATCTATCTATCTATCTATCTATCTATCTATCTATCTACTATCTATATAAAGCAGAGTTAAACGGAGCCGTCACATTAATCCTAAAATCCTAGAAAATTCCATGTTAATAAAAAATAGTAGAAATTCTCTCGTTAATCATAGAAAAAAGAAAAAAATCTACATCGTTAAATATGAATATTATTATGTAATTATAGCAGTCAATATTAACCTCTATAACAAACTACTAAAGCTGATCTATATATTAGAGATAAATTCTAATTCTAATCTAATATATTATCTATTCATAGAAAAAAGAAAATACTTACGTCGTTAAATATGGATATTATTATGTAAATCTAGCTGTCAATATTAAACTACTGAAGCTCATCTATATATTAGAGATAAACTCTAAATCTAATCTGATATATTATCTATATCTTAACATAAATCTACCCGCGCAAACGCGCATGTCACCTTTCTCGTTTTCGTTGAAACCCAAGAGAGAGGATGTGGAGCATGTGGAGCACGCATCAATGTCGAAGCTACACAACGACTCCACGGTTCTACCTATCTGGAAAGTGGAAACCCATAGGTCCAAATGTCAGGTACCAACACACATAAAAGAAAACCCAGGAATTTCTGAGTTCGTTTTCCAATACAGGACGTGTATCCGCTTCCGGGATTGTTGGGAGTGTTATAACCCTAGGTGATTTATGGGCTAGAAGTCCATCCCAAACCCTAGGGGTATTATGGACAAAAACCAAATGTAGACTATGCTATATATATATATGTGAAACCCTTTGTACATAAGAGAGATGAATCAATAAAGATTATTATGCCTGGCTTTTCTCTCTCTAGATTTGTGTCTCCTCTTATTGTGATTGTGTTTGCGTGTGTGCGATAACACCAACACGAATCGCTCTCAGGTTTGTGATCAACGGTATGTCGCTACCCGCAACAGATCTATTATCTTCGATCTACTGTTTTCGTTTTTCGATCTAGTAGATTGCTATTGTCTGTTTCAATCTATAAGTCTTTCATAATTAATAGATTGATTTTGATCTATAACTGAGTGCTGTGCGCCCTGAAGAACACTGCACCGTGCGCCCGCGTTGGCCGTGCCGCGCCGCCGCCGCCGCCTCCTCGTACCCCGCGCCGATTGTGCCGCGTCGCCACATGCGCGGCGCCGGCCGCACCGTGCCCGCCGTTGCGCTGGCTGCCCCCGTGTAGCGCCGCCATGCCCGCCGTTGCGCTGGTCGCCCTACGCTTGTTGCCGTGCTGCCGACCACGCCGCCGTGCTATGCCGCGCCCGTCCCCCGCCCCACGGCCCCACGCCGGCCGTGCCTCCCACGCCACTCCGCGCGATGTTGCCCCGCCTCGCACCAGTGTCGTGCCGCACCTGCAGTTTCTGTCGCGCCTGTAGCTTGCCGCTCCCGCCGTAGCTGTGGCCCGGACCACAGTCGAGCCCCGAAGGCGCGGTCGCCGTCGTTTGCGACCAACGCCGCTTCGCGTCCCTGCACCCGTAACACCCCGCGCCGCCACAATAGTCGCGGTCGTAGCGTGGCTTTTCCGCCGCCAATCCCGTGCCGCACAGCACCGTCATCACCTCGCATCAAGAGCGCTGCCCTGGAGGCGTCACCACGCCGTCACGACGCCAGCACTCTCATGTCGTCGTCCCGTGGACGCAGTCGCACCACTGCCGTGTTCGTCTTTGCTTCCCCGTAGGCATCGCCGCCGTCGTCTCCCAATCTCCGCAGAATGTGAGGGCGCAGTGGACTTTGAGCCGGCCGGCTAGCCCTCTAGGATGGATTAGGAAAGGAGTGGTTGGCCGGGCCCCTTTTGGGCTGAACGGAGATTTGAAGAGATCCTGTAGACTCTGAAATTTGCCCGAAGCAAATATCTCGTAAACTAGGACTAGTAGTCCGGCAATTTGGTGCATTGTGTATAGTATATTTCCTGAAGTAAATATATTTGGCACGTAACCTGTAACGTCTAGCGTTTTCCTTGCGCATGTCCCATAGACGGCAGCAAAACTACGCCCGATACACTAATGCTTCGTATGTACCCGGTGATCCATCATGAGATGGTGCCTGGAAAAGTTGATTAATAGCAACCCTGAACTGTGCCCCTGAAGTTTGGTGTACAGTAAGGAGTACAGAAACTATGTTGTAGTCCCCGAAGGACACAATATGTGCATGAGTGGTTCTCGTAGCATATTTCCCCTTATAGTCCTTACAATTCCAGGTAACCACAGAAATCATCTCTCCTTCAGATTTGGATTCTAGTATTTGTGCTTTCATAATATGCAAAATCTTAGACCTAGGCCACATTTGGAAGCTGCATATTAATGTGTTCATTTTCTGGCAAAGAGTTGCTATTGTTTTATGCATTGTTATAATTATAATATGGCCAGTAGACCAAAAATAATTAGTAGATTTTCATGAAAATGTTAGGAAGTTTGTGGGCACCATAATGTTCTTTATGGCTTGTTTTTCCTGGCATTGTATGTTTGGAGTATAATTTATTAACCTGCAGTCCCTAAATTATTAGAAACTCCTGACATTACTTGAAAATTCATGGGAAAATTTAATGACTCCTGTAGAGTTTGGGTTTTGCTCATGTTGAGTAGTTTACATCTTTTACTTGATTGTTTCACATTAGATGTTTATTTCCCTTATGCCATAATAATGGTCTGAGTTGTTCTATTTTTAGCTTCTCTCCTGTAGTAGAGTTAATTATCTGAGTAAATGCTAAATAGAACATGGTGTCTGAAGCATATGCCTTACCTGTTGTAAGCAACCTTACATGGATTAAAATCAGATTAATGTATGTCAAAACTAGATATATAATATTACTTGCCTTGGTGAAGAGTCTCTCTACTCAATACCGTCTCAAGTGCATAGATGTCCTGAAGACACGAGTTGTGGAAATACATCCTGCAGAAATGAATAGTAGGAATATGTCCCGAAGACAAATGTTTCCCTTGTTTGCGCTAGAGAAAATTTTCTGCCCATATGTCTATGCCCAAAGAATTAACTTACCCTAAACCAGCAGTCTACAGTCCTCCTCCGGTGTGGTGTGATCAACCGGTTGTTCAAGGTGTATAAGGTGTATCATGAAGTTACAAAATATATATTGGTTTCACAACAACAAAAATTATACTCCTGTAGTAGTATAGTTATAAGTTGATGCTATCACTCGTAAGTTTTGGTTGACGTGAAAAGGGGGAGAGAATTGGGTTTGTGTACGTAAAGGCAAGATTATGAACCAGAAGTGCAGATTAGATTATGCACCAAAAGTGAGAACGGATAGGTTGGTGATTGTAAATTGTGTTAAAACTAAATGGCCAATGGACATTAATTTGTCCTAGTAGTGGCGAGGTTGTGATTCTTTCCATATGGTTAATTTGGGACATATTTGGTTCCGACGGACGTGAGCGATCCGACGTGAGAATGCGTACGCCCTACGCATGTGTAGCCTAGGTGAGGCCAGAAGCAATTACCTGAAGTAAATATGCAAATTATGACTAACAGTCAAATTAGTTTTGCAATTGCATTATGGCTGGAAGTCATATAGGTTTGTTTGAAGCAAAAAATAATCCCAAATATATGATAATGGCCTATTTGAATAAGTGACTTTTAGGGATTGTGGTGAGACCGCATCTATATCATCACTAGCACCTGAAGCTGCTACAACATGCCTGAAGCCATGCGTTATTGGAATATAATCACACATCCGTAAAATTATTGTCACATGAAGTTGACTGTTATTTGGCATACATGTAGTATTTATTATGTTCCTGCAGAATAGTAAAGTTTCCATGCAAATTGTTGATATTGTCGCATTTATGTTAAACCTGAAGTTCAATTAGATATATGGTATGAGTAATTGGACAATAGTAAAGAAGCTAGACTTTGCAACCCATAATTTATTGGGATGACCAGTGGCCCCGCACGGGTGCGCCGCCCCAGTAGGGTGTGCGGCAATGTAGCACAGGCATGCCACCTAGCGCGAACATATGATAGCTCAGAGCAAGCTCATGGCAAAGAGGATATATAAGTCTAAGCTCACTGCATATAAATGATTAGCCCCCAATGGTAATGAGTGGAATCGAGATATTTCTCAAATAACATCACCACCGAGCATGCACTTTTGAGCTCCCACCTATAATTGGGGACTTTGGACCTGTAGTTCCATTTGTCTTGCGCTCATGAAAGGGGATTTTGTAAGCATGCTTTTGCAAAAAATAGATCTCGGTATTAGGGGGAGAGAATTGCCCATGTTTCGTATAAATGCCTATGAGATCTTGATTGTTAAGGCTCATGCAATAGTTAATACTGCTGTACGCCAGTAGCGAGGAGTGCTCCTATACGCTAGAAGCCAGGAGACTGTCAGATATTTAAAGGAGTTAGAAATCATTTACCTGTATTAAATGAATCGTTAGGAGTGGAATACCCCGGGTTAAATAGTATATCCACCGTTTTGGAAATTAACTTGTTGGAACATGGTCTAAAGTCCGCGGGGACGCCTACGGGTCTTAGATCCAATGACACTTGTCAAACAATTGCTCATCACTCCTGAAATTCTCCTAAAGAGAAATTACCATGAGGATAATGAGCCTACTGAAGAGGATCATCCTGAAGATGAATACCCAGCAAGTTAATGCGCGCATGTTATAGTGCTGGGAATGCGGGACTCATTGAAAAGTACTCATTTATGAGATATGAAGAGAAAATTGTCGACACATATTGTTCCTCTTAAGTTGCTATAATAAGGATCCTAAACTAAGTCCGTGGCACGGCGCTTGTAGTGCTTGTATCGGGTTATACGACAAACAACTGAGGATGAACCATGAGGTTAATCGAAGTTTGAGAGCCGGTAGCTCTAAGTCGAGGTCATTGTAAATAAGGAGGTGGTGAAAACTCTGGTTCAAAGGTCCTTGAAGTGACATGCACTCTCCCATGTGTAATAAGTGTTCCGCTAAATAGTAACTCTGGCAGATGATATGAATAAATATGCAGTTTATGGATTATGAAAATCCTTGTTGAGATCATAGTAGGACTCATTATTCCTTGTGATAGAAGATGTTAAAATTGCGACACATTAATGAATCTCATACCTGATAATCCTTTCCAGAAGTAAGGGTTCTTTACTGAAGAAAGATGAGTTCCCTGTAAGAACGTAAGCACTTTCCTTGAAAGAAAATTAATTACCAGTCGATATTTGATATACACCAATGTTCCCCCATAGTGGATGATGACCCATTGATACCCGATGCTGAAAGTTCGTCATATGAGCACTAGTTATGTGCATCTCCTGCCAGTAGTTGGGAGAGTGGTAGTGTTCTTTAGTACCCTGAAGGTATAAGTTTCTACCCTGAAGGTATGATGTAAATTGGTGATAATGTCAAATTGATTTATCCCTAAATGTCAAGGTAAGACTGGTTATAGTGGTACAACCATATGTGTAAGAACTGTTGAATAGGCCAATTAATTGTAGTTGAACCACTTGGGAATAATTGTAATATTGAGACCCGGTAGGTTTCATAGGTTATATTAGGTTATATGCAGAAGATATATGATGTTGCAATCAACTTTATCCACATGTTGTCTGATCCCCTAAAGTGAAATATACTTGTTTAAACTTAAAACAATATGAGGTTTTAGGACCAGAAGTTTCTTGCCTCTGTAAACACTTAGTGCGGCAGCAATCAGAAGTTTGGACCGGTACTAAAATTGTCTTTAGGGACCTGCAAGGTATGCAGGGCCTCGGGTTGTTTGTTAAACGAGGACCATGTTGGGTTACATGTATGCGAGATTCATGTGTAATCCACATATCGCTAAATCTCATATTATGCTTTGAGATTAATGCTTTATATGAAGCCTCATGTGTGTGTTTGGCTGGAAAGGATGGTGACCACATCCAGGAGTTATACGGCATGAGTACCATCCATACCCCAGGTTTATCCATTAGGATAATGTTGCTTGTATTGCAGAAGTGGATAGTGGTACTTGAAGATTAATCTATATTGTTCTCAAATTATTTATTCACACTTCCCAAAAGCATAGTGTGATGGATGTTCGGAAGACATCGAACGTCGGAAGGCATCTAGGATATCGTCCTGAGGGGAGCATGAACTAAATATTGATTTGGTTCATATGAAATTCTAAAGGTTTCATCTTGAACTTATTTATTTGAAACACATATTACTCCATGCTATAAATTTTTCTAAGTGCCTTCAAATGTTTGATTGTTCGATGAAAAAAAAATAATTATAAGCTATGCCATAGAGTTAAGACTAATACATCCTATGCCCAACTGTTGCTAAAATAATTAAACCTTGACCTGTCCTAACGGCCAGGGGGTACCGAGGAAAAATATACTCAAGACCGGGACTTAGACCTAAGCGCCCTTGCTTTTCTATCTAGGCCTTGTTTGTTTCAGATTAAATTAAATTAAATGAAAATTTGTTATTTTTGTATAAGCAAATGATGTAATATTTTGTAGTTATTTTTGTGGGGTTTTAAATAGTTATTCTTTAATTTTGTAAAATATTTTTTACAATTTTTTGAACTCTTTAACATGTTTTATGAGGGGTCACAAATTTGCTACAGTAAAACGCAACTCAACTTTCATCTGAAACAAACAAGGCCTAAAGCGAGGCTAGAAGGGGGATTACAGGGGGACCCGGTGGTTATGGCCAGCTGCCATATCTTTTCTGCCACCTGATGCTGGTTGTTACAGCCAGCTAGCATATCCCCTGACACACAATATGATTCCTGTTAATTGCTGCAGACTGTACTTGTTGTCCCCCAGCCTACTTGTTTCCCATGAAATCGCTTTCGCATCGCAGACTAAACTTAGACGATTCCATCTTTAGTCAAAGCCTCCGAAGGACTGACCCGTTTGCTCGCTGGCACTCGATTCTCTTGCACTGCCTTTGCTTCGCAAAAAGGGGCGAGGCACCCCTCCCATGTGCACTTCTCCTTTGCTCCGCCTTTGCTTTGCTCCTGGGGAACGGAGCTCCTTGCGCTTACTCATTCCATGTGCCCCTCCACCTCGGGGCTGGTTCGTTCCTCCCTGGTTCGTAGGGGGTGAGTGTCCCCTTACTACAACAGGAGCCCCTCATGGTCATGGGCCTACTCCGCCATGCCCTTGGCCATGTAGATAATTTTTCTGCGGGGCACTTCCCCCTTCGAAATGGGGGGAGCAGGTGAACCATCCCTTCAAATACCTTCACCACTTTACACTTATAGCATGTAACAAAAAATCTGGCGAGCTAAAGCCTACCTGCGTTATCGAAGTGAAAGGGGGCCATCGTCGGGGCATTGATATCCCTTTTCCAACGGTTTCAACGCTTGGGCGCCAATTGCACAATGGGCTTATTTAATGCGGGCGTGTTTCCCGCGGGCACGCCTGCATGCTAACCGCCTCTATGCTCACGACTCTCGAGGCGCTCTGACATTTACAGCAGGCACCATCACGTCGAGCAGTCGCCAATAGCTACGTCGCTCTATGGATGTGATGGTTGCCTCCCCTAGGGCCAGTGGGTACGGCGCTTGGGGAAGCCGGATCGTTTCTTCTGCCACATGTATTGATCCGACGGCCACCGATTGCCCCCCGCGGCTTATATAAGAGGGGCTTGGCCCCCCACCATTATCCTCTACACCTTGCCACCGCCCTTGTCTCCTCCGAGCGCGCACTCACCTTAGACACTTAACGCCTGTCATCTTCGTTTCTCCTTCACCGTTCCTCTCCGCCTCAACTCCCATCCAACATCACCAAAGATGGCTCGCAGTCGCCCCGTCGCCAAGCTCGTCATCGATGAGGCCTCACTCGCTTCCCTCTCCAGTTTCCTCTGCAAATCTCAACTTGGGGACTCGGAGCTGGACAACCTTTCGGAGGAGTACGGCATCGAGCGGGGCTCCATGCGCACCGCGGGAGAGGAGGAGGTCCCGTGCCCTGAAGCCAATGAGACTGTAGTCTTCGAGGCTTACCTCGCTACGGGGCTCCACTTCCCCTTGCGACCCCGTGGTAGGGGAGATACTATCCCTGTACCGTGCGGAGCTACCACAATTGACTCCAAACGCCATCACCCGCATCAGCATTCTGGTGTGGGCCATGTGCATGGAGGAGACCGAACTTCGCCCGAAGGTGTTCGCATCGTTGAATCAGGCCTTCTGGCTGAAGAAACACATGGGAAATGACAAAGTGTCGCGCTACAGATCGCTCAACTTTCAAGCGCAATGAAGCGGTCCCCAAGCCATTCCTGCCCTTGCCACCAACAGCAAAGTTTCGGATAGTTGGACCAGGCGATGGTATTACCAGCGACTCTCAGAGGATGAGACAGCCCTTCAGAGCACCGTCGGCCTCGTTTGTTCGTTGCACCAGCCAGAGGTGGCTCTGGATGGCGCCGACGAAGCTCAGGTACTGCTGATGCGTCGGATCCGAGCGAAGTTTAGCTTTAAGGACTTAGCAGAGGAATTTTGTTATCTTCGCATCGCCCCCGTAGCTCGTCACTGGGGGGCCATGGTGAGCTACGAGATAGGGGAAGATGGTGTCCCTCAATTGGCCGTGTACTGAGAAGACGGCTTGACCTCCATAGGGAGGGGCACCACGGAGAAGGCCGCTTGCCGCGTGGGGAACTACAACGTGAAGGAACATGAGCGACGACTCCAAGCGGTCCGGGGACCTTAATGCAAGCGCATCGCTGACTGGGCTGAGCGCTCCATAGGCGGTCCCAAGAGAGGGGCCGGACCTTCTGCGGCACCCAAGGCCAAGAGGGTGAGGGCAACTGCTGCTTCGCCCATCGGTGCAGTTGCTCCTTCGACCAGCAGCGGTGGTAGTAGCAGTAGCGGCACCAGAAGCAGCGATGGGGAAGACAATGAAACGGGAACTATCGGAGAAGTGGCGGAGGACAATCGCGACGCCAGCGGAGGCAACCCCTCCGCCCAAGTAGGTTCTTTCCTGCCGCAAGGGGTGTCCGAGGGGCATCTTCCTCCGGGTAGCAGCAGGCGGGGCTATACCCCCTCACCTAGCCCCCAACTCAACGATGTGGCGCCAGGCCCCTCCGTACCGCCGGGAGAGGGGGTGGCCTTACGCCCCCAAGTGCCAATCCGGAGGAGGCCCCATCATCCCACTTTGTGCCCTTCCGGGCCTCCTATCCATGTGGCCGCTCCGGACCTGGTGGACTTATACTCCGAGGAAGAAACGGCGGAGCAAAACCGGCGCCCCTCCAACTTCACCCGCGGAGGCCCCCATCCTCGCCCCTGGGGGTGGTGCTGAAGCCCCAATAGAAGAATAGAACGAAGACCAAACGGCTGTAGCCGGGGATGCTACCGCTACCGAGGCAACACGTACATCCCCGTCGAGGGACGCCAATGGATCTTCTGGGGGACCTCCAGCAAAGTTACCCGAAGCGCCCGGGTCAGCTTCTACCCCTGCCGCCGAGCCGACCGAAGGGACCTCAGCTCCTCCACCCTCGAGGGTCGCTGGACCATCCATGGAGGTAGCCACACTGGGGGTCCCTGCTGATCCAAGCGCAACCTCCCATTCGGGCCAGGTGATCCTTCAAAGGATAATGGTGGACGTGCGTGCTCCGCGCTGACACCTGGGGCTTCACGCCGGAGACCTCCGCGTCCGGCCTGGGGCGTTGCCCGCGCTTCGGGTAGTGAGGGGCGCACTCACCGAGTCCTCGGTTCGCCGTATCACCGAGGACTTGGTGGATTCCGATGCGATGAACGCCAGGTGGATAACCTTATGAAGGTAAGTCCTTTACTTTCCCACCTCTTTCTTCTTTCTTGTGGTTCGCATATTCGCTCACACTTGTACTCTTTTGTTCCAGGGCAGCATCCTTGCTACAGAGGCTTTTGCCCGCTAGCGTGCGTGGTAGGAGGAGGCTGACCGCTGCGAAGCAAAGCAGATTCGCCTCTCCTAGGATGCCGAAGATTGCGAGGAGGCCAAGCAAGTCTTGACAGAGGAGAACACCCGACTTCGGCACAAGCGTGACCTTGCTCATTCTATCGCGGAGAACTACCTTGGCGAAGTCCAAACGCTTCAACAAGAAGCGTCGGAAATAGCTTTGGTGGAGCGCGAGTTTGACCAGGCAAGGCGCGAGGCAGCCGCCGTGAAGATGAGCACGGAATGCTTAGAGAGGTATTTGAAGAAATCCTAGGACAACATGGAGGAGCAGAAGACGATGCTCGGGGTTCTCGAAAAGGCCAATGCTTTGATGAGGGAGACAACCCTCGTTGCGCAAGATGCGGAGAGGAAGGCTGTCATGACCTCTAGGATGGACAGGGCCTGGTGCGCAAAGGCAGAGGAGCGCTGCAACGACCTCCTCCTTCAAATGGAGGTCCTAGGTAAGGCCGTAGGAGAGGCACGCGAGGCTTTCCTCCGAGAGCTTCCTTGGCTCAGAATTGAGGTCCCCGAGGCTCCTCCCTTCGACGGGTTGGAGGCAGCCGAATTCATGAAGGAGGCCGCATAGAATATTGTATCGGCGGGGCTGTCCTTCGCTGCCCATGCAGCGCTGGTGAGCGCAAGGAGCGTTCTCCGCCTACTAGATGCCAACGGCTGGCCCCATGTGGATGGGCTTGGGGGTCTGTCCCGCTCCTTCGGAGAAGTTCCTACCCTCCCTCCTCCCCCAGCACACGTGCGTCGCGTGGCGATGCAATTCTTCAAAGATTACTAGGAAACTCAGGGAGAGGAGGCGGCAAGGGAATCGGTGGCCAACTCCTCCAATCCAAAGAGGGACCAAGGCTCTAAGATTTAGGATGGATGTTCTTTTTGTAATTTGGGGATAAATCCCTTTGCCTGTAAATATCCTTACGAATGCAATGGAACTGGTCTCTGTCTTTCGTTCCTTCATCCAGGTAGGAGTGTAACTTTAGCGGTTTTATATTCGGTGACCCCTTCGAGGTTATCCTTCTCCTTTAGGACTAGTTCCCAAACGTTGGGTGCGCTTACGGAGTGGCTCGCTGCCGGCCGCATGGGGGCGGGCTTTCCTTCGAGGGGCGATGACTTAGCGCTAAGGCATGCCTCCAGCCCCTAGGCGCCTGGGGCGTGGAGCGGTTTGGTGCCGGCCGCTTGGGGGTGGGCTTTCCTTCGAGGGTCGAGGACTTAGCGCTGGGGCGTGCCTCCAGCCCTTAGGCGCCTAGGGCATGGAGTGGCTAGGTTCCAGCCGCGTAGGGGCGGGCTTTCCTTCGAGGGGTGAGGACTTAACGGTAGGACGTTCCTCCAACCCCTAGGCACCTGGGGCGTGGAGCAGCTAGGTGACGGTCGCCTAGGGGCGGGCTTTCTTCCTGCGAATAATTGCAAAAAGCAATTTTTACGTGGAAAAAACCTCCCCCGTAACGGATGAGGCAAAAAACTACGGGTGGAGACGCAAACTCGCGCCTTCAGGACTTTATTATATACAAGAACTTTGCTTTATTACATGCGTTCGCAATCTCTCTCTCTCTCTCTTTATCCTAAGCATAGTACTTCTTCAGCACCTCGGTGTTCTAGGTCCTTGGTACCTCCTCTCCTTCGAAAGTTACCAGCCGATGCACCACCTTCGAAGTGGATTATTTGATGATATAAGGTGCTTCCCACGACGAATCAAACTTCCCCGTGCTCCTGTGTGCCTTTTTGAGCACCATATCTCCCAGCCTGAGGCTCCTCGGCTTCACTCTTTTACTGTGTTGCCATGTCAATGCCTTAGCATAGGCTTGAATTCTCAGTAGTGTCTGCAACTTCTCCTCTTCGCGCAGATCATCAGTCACTTCTCTACCTTCTTCGCTTGGGCCGTGGATTATCCTCCACGATTTGGCCTTAATCTCCGCCGGGAGGACTGCTTCTTCTCCGAAAATCAGGCGGTATGGGGAGAACCCCGTGAGCCTTTTAGTTGTGGTTCGCAAGGCCCACAAGACATTGAAAAGCTCATCAGGCCATGTCCCCTTCGTAGCTCCATGGAGCCTCTTCCGGACTCACTCGAATATGATTCCATTGGCCCTCTCCACCGCTCCGTTTGACTGGGGATGCCCTACTGAAGCGAAGCACATCTCCAATCCAATCCCCTCCACGAACTCTTTGAATTTTTCTTATCAACGACCACTTGCGCTGGTACCCCGAAGCGGCAGACGATTGTCTTCCACAAGAACTTTTTGCGGCCTCCGTCGTGATGCTCACCACCGGTTCTGCCTCCACCCATCTGGAGAAGTAGTCCACCACCACAAACACGAATTGCAAACTTCCTCTTGCTTTGGGCAGTGGTCCCATAATGTTAACTCCCCACTTCGCGAAAGGCCAAATAGGGGGAATCGGGTTTAGGCCACTAGGCGAAGCTTTTGCTGGCTTACCCATCCATTGGCATGCTTTGCAGGCGCGGACCAGCTTCTCCGCTTCTTGCAGCACCGTTGGCCAGTACAACCCCATACGAAGTACCTTGGAGACGAGACTGCAGGGCGCCTGGTGCGCTCCACACTAGCCCTCATGAACATCCCGCAGGGCTTCGCTCCCTTCTTCTGCCGATATGCACCTTAGCCATGGTGCTGAAGCTCCTTGGCCGAAGAGAACCCCATCGATTAGGGCATATTTCCTTGATCTGGCTTTGGCCTCTACTTCTAGCAAAGCTCCTTCCAGTAGGTATAGGTATATCGGGATCCGCCAATTTTCCTCTTCGACTCCGGATGTCAAGCATAACACCTCCGTCGGTATGGATAGGCACTCCAGCACCTCGAAGAGAACTTCTCTGAAGGGCCCTCTCCCGGCCGCAGCCTCCTTCGCCAGTTCATTCGCCCTTGTATTTTCTCCTCTTGGGATGGTTTGCAATGAAATGCCGGCATACCCCTTCTCCATCCCTTAGATCACATCCAGATACTTGGCCATGTCTGTGTCTTGAGCCTGAAACTCCTTCGAGACATGTCCTTGTACAATCTTACCCCATAGCTTTGGCCTTATGAAAGGCCAGCAACAACGCTTCATACTCTGCGACTTTGTTTGTAGATGGGAACTTCAACTGGGACGCGAACTCCACCTTCCCCCACCGGGTGGGTTCGGTACTGCCGCGGCTCCTGCTCCTCCTGCTCTCCTGGACCCATCAGTAAGGATGACCCACATATCTTCCATGGGTCGCTCCTCAGCTACGGGGGGGTGTCCATTCCAAAATGAAATCTGCCAGCGCCTGGCTCTTGATGGCAGTACAAGTCTCGAAGGTGATTTTAGATGGTCGCGAGCTCCATGAACCACTTGCTTATTCAGCCAGTGCTGTCCTTGCTCACCATCATCGAACTCAGTGGGTACGAGGTGGGTACCTTGATCTTGTGCCCTTAAAAGTAGTGGTGGAGCTTGCGCGAGGCTAATAATAGGGCATATGCCAACTTCTCCATTTGAGAATAATGGAGCTTGGCTACTTGGAGCGCCTCTAAGATGAAGTAGATTGGCTCCTGCTTCCCTGGATGGCGTAGATCTTCTCTAGATTGGCCTCAATCCCTCTTTCTGAGGCGAGGAAGCCGAGGAGCTTCCCGGCCTGTACCCCAAATATACATTTGGCGGGATTGAGCTTGATGTTGAATTCCTCCAGGCTGTCAAAGGTCTCCTGGAGGTCGAATGGATGTTCCTCCGGTAACTTGCTCTTGACTACAATGTCATCTACACATGCCTCCACGTTGCGCCCCAACTGCTTCTCAAACACTTTGGCCATTAGCCTTACGAAGGCAGCCCCCGCATTCATCAGCCCAAATGGCATTCTACGGAAGCAATACGTGCCGAAGGGGGTGATGAATGTGGTGCAACCCTCGTTTTCCTTCCTCATATAGACTTTATGATACCCCAAATATGCATCAAGAAAACTCATCAGGGCGCTTCCTGCTATGGGGTCCACCAGCTGATCAATGAGAGGGAGAGGGAAGTCGTCCTTCGGGCAGAATATGTTGAGATCAGTGAAATCCACACACATCCTCCAGGAGCCATTGGACTTTTTCACCATCACCACATTGGCAAGCCATTTCATGTGTAAAGCCTCGCGGATGATCCCCGCCCGAAGCAACTTGGTTACTTCTCCCTTCGCCGCCTCTCTTCTCTCATCATCCATCTTCTGGAGCTTCTGCTTCTTTGGCCTTGAGCCGCTCTTCACAGCCAAGGGGGGTTGAATAACCTCCCTAGCTACGCCTGGCAAATCCAAGGTGTCCCAGGCGAAGATATCTTGGTAAGCCCTAAGTGTCTCCAGCAGGACTTCTTCCTCCGAAGGGTTCAGCTCTGCCTCTACAATGATCCCTTTTTCTCTAGGTGTCCAATCGAGGGGAACCCTCTGGTTCTTCTCCTGCGGCTTAGGCTTCGCCTGCCATTTTTCCTTTGCCTCTGCAGCCTGCTCTTCCCTCTTCACCTCCTTAGTGGAGAACACCATCTTGATGGCTGAGCCTCCTCCATACCCAATCTTCCACGCAAGGGCTTGGTCTCCCCTTATTGTCACCACCCCCTCTGGGGAGGGCATCTTTATACAAATCTATCCATGATGCACAACAGCTCCAAAAGTCGTCAAAGATCCCCTTCCTAGGAGCGCATTATATTGGAAGGGAAGGTGCACCACAACGAAAACCACGGGGCGAGTGATCCCCTTTGCTCCTTCCCCAAAAGTGATAGGCAACTCCACTTGCCCCAAGGTTTGGATATGGTTCCCTCCGAAGCCAACCAGGAGGATATCCGTCGGCCGAACCCTGTTCTTCGAGATCATCATCTACCTGAAAGCACCCGCGAACAAAATGTCCAAGGCACTTCCCCCATCCACCAGTATCCTCCGGACATCAAACCCTACCACTTGAGCTGTGATTACCAGCTGATCCTGATGAGGGAAGTGCGCCCCCTGCGTATCCCTTCCATCGAAGGTGATAGGCTCCTGAGTAGGCAGGGAGTGGGAGGTGGCCCCTATAACCATGTGATTGATTTGTCTTGCATACGCCTTGCGCTGCTTCTTGGAGGGGCAAGCTCGAAGAAGATCCTCCCCAGATCACATTGATCACCTCCGTAGATTGTTAAGCGGAGGTGGAGGCGACAGTTGTTGCAACGGCGAAGGAGGCGAGGGAGCTCCCTGATCATGACGAGGGGGAAACACCCCTCTCCTCTCCTCGTACTCCTTGAAGGACCCCAAGGTCCTGCAATCCCTCGTCTCATGGGTGGAATTGTAACCATGATACTGGCAATACAATCTTCGATCATCGTCCCTCCGAGGCCTACGGCCTTCGGATAAGCGCCTTGGGCTCCTGGACCTCTGCCTTGGGCTTCTCTGCCTTCTCCTTTAAGTTTCTTCGCGGGGAGCGAGCTCCCCCTTTTGTAGCGATCGCGGTGATCTTGCTCTGCCACCTGGTGCACCCGCTTCCCCTTGCCTCGCACATCTTCCTCCCTTCGCGAGGCCCCGCTGAACCCCTGGGCTCCCTTCTTGCTGCTCTTCTCTTCTCTCCCCGAACGACGTGGGCTTCTTTCGGGATTCAATTGATGATTTCTCCGCAGCGTATCTTCCTCCGCTCGAGCATACTCCCTCATCTCGGAAAATAACTCCTCCACCGTTTTTACCCCCATTGCGAGCTAAGCGCTCCGCAAGTGGCCTGCCTCAGAGACTACATTTTGCAGCATTGATGATAGTGGTATCACTGATGCCACTGATCTGCCACTTCACCTTGGAGAAGCGCTGAAAAAAGCTTCTCAGAGTTTTTCCCTCCCGCTGCCGCATCGCATACAGATCGCTCTCCTCCTTTGTTCCCTCGAAATTACCTTGGAAGTTGCTTTCTAGCTTGGAGCAGGGATGGGACCAACTCCTAATTTACCCTGGCTCGAGGGAGAAGTACCAGGAAAGTGCGATGCCCTCGAGCGCCAGGAGGAGCCCCTTCACCTTGATGTCTTCATCTCCCCCCTGCCGCCACCATGGCGATGTCGTAGACGCGGATGAACTTCCTTGGATCAATTTTGCCCCCGTATGGCTTGATGGCAGGCATCTTGAAGATCCTAGGGGCTAAACATGTCTTCGCTAGGAGACGCGGGAATAGGGGGTTTGGATCATCATCGAGGTACGGGTCCCCCAAGACCACACCTCATCCTCCGACCCAACATCCTCGCAGGGGCGAGGAGCAGGGCTGCAACGCTCTTGCTATACTTGATCCTTGAGAAGACGCAGCTCCTCCTCCAGGCGGGCGTTGGCGTCAACGAGTACCTGGATGGTTGAATCCAAGCCTCCCTTAGACGGGGGATGCTCGGGAGCGGCCTGAGCGGCCGGATTCAGGCCTCCTGCGGGCTGGGAATGCTCTGGATCGACAAGCATGGCATCCCATGCTGCTTCCTATGACTGGTGCAGGGGTCTCTGGGGCAATGGGGGCAAGGACCACAGGTACAGACAGATCAGAAGCCACGGGTGCGACGGGAATGACGTTTACCGAGGCCACTGGGGTGGAGGGGGGTGCAGCAACGGTTGCGCGGATTCGTCGCCATCTTCTTCCACACGCGGGGATGAGATGCCGCTGGAGCGACGACCGCCGCCTCTGCGAGACCCTCCTGCTGGTGGAGCTTGGGACCGCCGATTCGTCAGCGGCAATGGAATGGGAACCCCCTGCGACGAGAGCGGAGATTTTCTTCGGAGGCATCTTCCGGAGGCTTTCGGTGAGTTTTGGTGGATTTGCTCAGGTTCGCTCACGATGGTTTTTCACTCAGATCTCCATGGACGGCACCAGTGTCGTTGGATCGAGCCAGACAATAGATTTATGAGGGGCTACCCCGCGAAGCAGTTGGACGTGCTTCGCAAAGCAACTCGGGGAAGCTGAGCGATCACAAGGTGGCTATCCTAGCTGTAAAAACTGTGGCTTGCCCTTTATTACTGTGGCCCCCTATTTATAGTTGGGGACACATTAAACATTGTACAACATAGCCCTTCATCAGGAGGATAAAGCGAGGGTAAAAGGGTCTTTGCTAAGAAAAGACTTATTAAACCTTGACCTGTCCTAACGGCCAGGGGCACCAAGGAAAAAATATACTCGGTACCGGGACTTAGACCTAAGTGCCCTTACTTTTCTATCTAAAGCGGGGCAAGAAGGGGGATTACAGGGGGATCTGGTGGTTACGGCCAGCTGCCATTTCTTCTCTGCCACCTGATGCTAGTTGATACAGGCAGTTAGCATATCCCCTGACATGTGATATGATTCCTATTTACTGTTGCAGACCGTACTTCTTGTCCCCCAGCCTTCCTGGTTCCCACGAAACCACCTTCGCATCGCAGACTAAACTTAGACAATTCTATCTTTAGTCGAAGCCTCCAAAGGACTGTCCCGTTTGCTCGCTCACTGGCCCTTGATTATCTCGCACCGCCTTTGCTCCGCAAAAGGGGCGAGGCTCCCCTCCCATGTGCGCTTCTCCTTTGCTCCGCCTTTGCTTCGCTCCTAGGGACGGAGCTCCTTGCGGTTATGCATTCCAAGTACCCCTCCGCCTCGGGGTTGGTTCGTTCCTCCCTGGTTCGTAGGGGTGGGTGTCCCCTTACTACAACAAGGGGTAAAAGGGACAATTTTGCGTGACTATTTTTATGAAAGGTGGTAAATATTGAAGGATTACGCCAATAATTGGACATAGGATGTACTAGTCCCAACTCGATGGCATATTTTGTAGTGACCTCAAATGGAGGGGGCAAATAAGTTATTTTCCATGTTTGATTTGTTGCCCGTACAATACCGTACGTGCACTTGATTAATTCAACCACATAATCTTGTCACCCAATTGCTTTCTCTCATACAAGCTTTGTCATGATCATTTATTTTTTTAAAAAAATGGGGCTTTGCCAATTCATTCAAAAGTAGGAGTAAAATACAAGAAAAAAAAAAGAAAAAAGTCTCGATGCAGGGCACCAAGGCATAACTACAGCCACAACATTGCCGGTAGCCTAAGGCCTTGTTTGTTTCAGATTAATGTAGCGTTACGTTTTACTGTAGCAAATTTGTGATCTCCTCAAAATACGTCTTAATGAGTTCAAAAAATTATGAAAAAATATTTTACAAAACTTTAAGAAGTACTGTTTGAAACCCCACAAGAATGACTACAAAACATTACATCATCTGGCTTATACAAAAATAACAAATTTTCATTTAATTTAATTTAATTCAATTTAATCTGAAACAAACAAGGTCTAAAACTAATCAACTCACCTGCATGGCAAGCAAGCAACTCCACAACCCTACAAAATTGATAAAAGCTACAACCGCCAGCAAGCACTAGCCACATCACCTCACTCCAACCTCAAGCAAAGCCAAGACAGCTCCCAAAGAGTAGTGCAATCAGCTAACGACCCAAGACAACGTGAGCAAAACTACAACGACGTCTTTAATAAGGTAGTGACGATGCCAAGCCATCATCATCGCTTTGCCCGTGGCCTGGATTGTCATGGACAAAATAATTTTCCTTTCCTTTCCAAGGACCAAACGATGGTTTGAAGATGTCTTTAGAACGAATAGGAGGCACCTCCATAGGTCTTGGATCCAAAGGAGCAATGAAGCCTTCAGAATAACCTTATAAAAAAAAGATGACCTAGAGCAGCGAAGAGTACTTAAACAATTCCAACAGTATCCTTTCCGCCCCCTTTTTCCTTCACTAAGAGTTTTTGTTTCCTTCACCTACTCCAACAAATTCTCTTCATTCAGAAGGAGTCTTAGGAGATAAGGTATAAGATATCACTTGTTCCATACCAATTTTTGTATTTTTTATCGCTGTTTTTTTAAAATTAAATTATTTTTAGGGAGGGAAAGGGAGAGAGGTGACGTAGATGCCATCTTATTAAAAAACCGCAAACATCACCACCTAATGAATTAATGGAAAACCAACGCTGCCTCAACATTTAGTGATCTCTAAAAGTTTTGGAACTGGATGCAAACGGATACAATTTAAGGAGATCGAAATTTTTTTTTGCTTTAAGTATATGGAACAACAAAGTAGTTTTCTTAAAAGAAAACGGATGAAATTACAAAAGGATGATCCAATTATAAAATAAACTCAAAATTAATGCCGATCCATGTATCTTTCGATCCCGATGTCCAGATGACGTGGTTGTGAAACTCCATAGACAAATATTAAACACTAGCTTAATTTCTCGTTGGTTTCTTACCATAATTTGTACTCTTGATGTGAATGATAGACTAAATTGCATGTTTAACTAATTTGTTGGTTGAGAAACAAAGAGAGAGGTGAATCACATCTCAGCGAGGGTTCGCTGTCCCCTCATCTTCTTCGGCCTCTAGGTCGTTGATGTTGGAGGTTGAATGTGGATCTGCGTTGAGGTTGTGTACTGGAACTAGTTTTTAGGATTTCTTCGTAGATGGATCTAGTAGATCTTTTACTCCTTGTTGATGGTGTAAGAGGCAACAATAACAACTACTCTAGCGATGATGACAACATGAGGTTAGGGTTCTTCTGGTTAGCCAATAGGCCTCCCCTCCTTATTGCGGAGGAGGATTTGCCATAGCCTTGATCCAGGTTTAGATCGGTGCGATGTTCATGTTGTGCTACTACGAACTTCGGGCTGAGGCAGACCATCATAAACTTTGGGATTTTAGATTTACAAAAGGCCTTCGACATAGACTCTAGGAGATGCAACATGTTTCTTCATGTTTTGGCATAGTGGCTGGCCTTTGATTCAGGGTCTCCAGATCTAGCCAAGGTGAGTTTGTTCAATGGGGAAAGGGGAGAGATCTCCCTGATCTGGGTGATCTGGTTGTTTTCTTTAGCAACAACTTTGTAAGATAGCGGTGGTCACCTGAGCTGCATTATCAGCCTTGTCTTCTTGATTAATCTCAAGTCTGATCATTTTAATCCGCATCCTTACGAGCCTACAGAAGACAATATTATTTTGGCTAGCAACGACAGCGGGATAAGGAAGTTAGATTATCTACGATGTTTAGCACTTAGAGCATCCCCAGGAGAGGCGCTATCAGCACGGCCTGCATCAACGCGTCGCTCAGCGCGGGAGATTTTTTTCAAACGCATCGCTCAGCACAGTGACCAGCGGGAGGGCGCGAGCTTTTAGCACGGTGATGCAGGCCACGATGCAGGCTCTCCTGCGCATGCTCTTAGGCTCTTGTTGTAATGATAATCTCACTGTGGTTTAGAGATCCTTGTGTAAAAGGGTACAATCTTTCAATTAATATATTTGTCCCTTTCCAAAAAAAAACTAATTTGTTGGTCAATCATGCCCATCGATCGGGACAATACTTGGATATGGGCCACATTTCGACAAGTGGCGACCTTTTATTGGAGTTTGATGGGATTCTTTTCTTTTGCTACTCCCAAATATTTATTAGTAGATCGCCAGCACATGCTTAGGAGGTAAGACCAAGGCATTGTGTGCTTAGATTTAAGGAGAAGAAGAAGCAAATAAATAAATTGCCGAACATGGAAGCATGGAGATGTCGATAAGGCTATTATACCTAAAGATGATATTTTTACATTGTTTGATCAAGGGATGGGGTAAAATAACCATAAGTTTGATTAGTTTACGAAAGAAAAAATTTAGTGTGAAAATTGAAGAAAAGAAATCCATGAGAGGTGATTGAGTGCGAAAATTGAACTCTAGCGCTAGCTAATTTGGACTTGATAATATACAAGACTAGCGTCCATACGCGCTAATTAGTCAAGATCGTACATAATTGATGTCTCGTGATTTAGCGATCCTGAGGCATGTGGGCTGTGGCGTACGTGGCACCCACATTTGTCACAGTACAAATGAATTATGAATGGTATGGTGTTTAATTAATCAGGCACAAGACGACGAAACAGTAAGGGATAATTTAATGAAAAGATTCCCTGTTGCAAACCAGAGCGTGAAGTTCATAATCAGATGCGGCGCGAAACCATGGGCTTAGCTTGTTAATTATACTATATTGCGACATGCATTTTGTCAGTACGGCCACCAAAGAGGTGCATGCTGTTGTTAATGGATTTCGTTAGGGCTAGTAGTCATTGTTTAATTACGAATTCATTAGTTGGCCTTCACGTTTTATTTCAGCGAGTCATTGACCTCTCCAGACGTTGCCAGATGCATGACACAACAGCTGGAAAGATGCTCTGGAAAATAAATAATGAAAATGCATATATACACATTTAAGTATTCATGCTCTGTACTTCATCATGATGCCCATCCCCTGGCTATCTCGCCTCTCGTTCTCGTGCATGCACTCGCGCTTTCGCTTTCGTTTCCGGATGGTTCCGATGAGCTTTTTATTGGGCGAAAACTATATCCCACACAAGATGGGTGTTCTTTATATATATAAAAAGTTCAGAGAAAAAAAACACCAGGACATTATTGCATAAATTTCCACACAAATTTGTCCAGGGGCAATAGACCCTTTTATTGGATCGACTCTGTTTCTCTTCGGCGCTTTCAATCAACATATTCCATGCAGCATTCTTCATCGCAAGTAACATTTATTTTTGGTTTAAACTACCACACCAAAATGCACTTTGTGAACATTTTTTCTGTAAACACCGTTTAGTTCAAAGTTAGCTCATCCAGCGCTACAACTTTTAGATAACTTTTCTCCATTCGACCCGTATGGAAAAAATATGGATTTCTAAGAACAAGTTGCAATCCATTATCACTGTTTGGTTTGTATTTTATTGTTGATTCATTTCAAAATAATTATCATGTTGGCACTTGATATGAACTAACAGTGATACATCACTATCGGTTTTTTATATGCCGACGGTGATATAATAGCATGGATAAGTGTTTCTATATAGTAGTGTGGACGAGTTGTGGCATCACAAATGTGGAGGAGTTAGACCCACAAAAGGTTGATTATAAACATAAAAAGGTCGTCATGATTTCCACGCTCATTGTGGTAAGTTTTTTCCTTTAATTGTTGATATTTGTAGTTCTTGTATTACATTTGTGTTCTTAGTCCGTGTTTTAACCGTTATTTTACTTTTGGTAGGTAGTGCTCTAAACTTGCAAACGTTTGAAAATATATTTTATACTAGCATAGACTATTGGATTTAGTCCCACGTTGGATATTCGTGATGAAAGAGCATAACTTAAATGGTGGAGGCGTTTCTCACTCATACGGCTATTTTTTTGCGTTGAGTTATACCAGAACCTTGGTTGTGTCTCCAATTGATTCAATTGATGTAGGAGACCTAGTTCTTTGGTTGGTCCAATTGATGTAGGAGACCTGAGTCTAAGGCCAAATATTGGTCAATCGAATCGTTACTGGCAAGATTGCAGCGAGCTTTTACACACAATTACTCCTGGACCATCTAGATATGTAGTGAACCGTTCAAAAACTATTCATGATGACCATAGATCGCATCGTGGACACAGATTCATGAACGGTTGAATAACTAACGGTTGAATAACTAACCATATGATCAGATACCAGTGATGTCGACGGGTAGCTAACTGGGGGTTATCGTCAGTAATGATTATATATGGGGCGATGCACAAGATCCATACTCGATGGTAGCACAAGACTGGGGTCTTTTTTATACAGGTTCAGACCTTCACGGTGGAGGTAATACCCTAGTCCCAGGTTTAGGCCCTCACGGTGGAGGTAATACCCTAGTCCTGTGCTCTAGGATTATATGGTGATCTGATAATCAATGTAGAGGGGGATGTCTCTCCATGGATGGAGATGGAGATGAAGATATAGATGATGATGATCATCATCATCCTGCCGAACCAGAGGTTCCCTACCCGCCTTATATAGTGGGGCACTGGGTTACAAGATAGAGTCATTAGTCATGGTCGGTTACGAGGTAGGATTCCTATCTCTATCCTCTAGCCAGATTTGTAGTTATCCGAGATTACAAGTATATCTTCCCTATTAATTAGGGATAGACTTCTATCTTTATGTCTTTCCTTGCCGAGCAAGCCTTCTAGAGTCGGAGTGGTACACATCCTTATCCACCCGACTTGGTCCATCCCATGTCGGGTGGTCCCTTAGGCCCGTCGTGTGGATACCCGGGGTCTATGTTATCCACACGTGGACCATCTAGATATGTAGTGCACCGTTTGAAAACTATTCATGATGACCATAGATCGCATCGTGGACACCATTCATGAACGGTTGAATAAGCTTCTACGATAAATCTTTGGATTGGACGAACCACAGCACTTTGCTCCCATGGAAAATAAAAAAATTAGATTCTTCGTTGAATCAGCTTTGAAATACTCCGAAACAAAGCTTAGGGCATGCTCTCCCTAACTTATTTTCTTTTATTTATGTATTTGACTTATCTTCTATTCCATGAGCGAGGTTGCCTTGAGAGCCGGATCTCTTTTGTTTTACCCTAAAGAGCATTTAGGCACGTCTTCGAGATAGAAAAAAGATAAATTTAGAAATTTAAATTATTTATATTTTAAATAAAAATAAGCAAATGAACAGACAAGTTAAATAATCCAGAAAAGTTGTGCAGAACATACCCTTAATAACTCGCAAAACCAAAATGGTAGCAATGATCCGCTGGGAAAACGGCTGGCCTGTCTTTCTCATACATATGAAACTTGTCGTTGGCCTGGGCCATACAACAAATTCCTTAAGAGCTGCCTCACGGAGCAACTAGGCGCAGCTCGAGAAAGTTAAGCAATCACAAAGTAGCTAGCCTACGAAATGTAACTTGTCCTTTATTATTACGGAGGCCCCATATTTATAGTGGGGGAGCCATTTTTACATTTCACAATATAGCTATTCACATGGGGTAAAGCGAGGGAAATAGTTATTTGCCGAAAAAAGAATTCTTGGCCCTCGACCTGCTTTCTTTGGTAGGGCACTGAGGGGAAAAAAAACCCTCTGGGCCGGGGTTAAGACCTAAGTATCATTGCTTTTCTATCTAAAGTAGGGCTACAAGGGGGATTACAGGGGGACCCGATTGTTACGGCCAACTATCATATCTCTCTGCCACACGACGTTGGTTGTTACGCCAGCTAGCATATCCTCCTGACACGCGATACGATTACTGCTTACTACTGCAGACCGTACTTGTTGTCCCCCAGCCTTCTTGATCCACACGAAATTGTCTTCGCCTCGCGGACTAGACTTAGGCGTTTCTGATCCCGGGCGAGGTATCCGCGAGGCAGCTCCCGCTCGCTGGCTCTTGTCTTCTTTGCTTTGCCTGTGCCTCGCGTAAAAGAGGTGAGGCTCCCTTCGGGCATATATCTTCTTCACCTCGCCTTTGCTTTGCACTAGGGGGCAAGGCTTCCTTCGGGTGAGTAACTCACGTGCTTCTTCGGCTCGGAATTGGTTCGCTCCTCTCTCCAATTCGTAGGGGTGGGTGTCCCCTAATACAACAAAACTAAAACATTATTAAAGTTGGAAACATTTTTTGAAATAGTGTTTTAAATGATTATATAAAATGTTTCCACTAAAGCCTCGAAGGTTTCCACTGTTCAAGAGTACAAAGTAAATTATAACTACTAGCTCATGCTTAAAAGCGATGCTGCACCATCGAATTCAACTGCAAACGACAAACCGTGGTATCAGAGCGACGTGTTTCGATTCCTATGGGAAGCCAGTTTTTCTTCCCTGATTATACGTACCAAGACCTTTCTCCGATCACCAATTTAATTGCTCGCTAATTACTCACTAATCAGAAGACAGTGACAGCAGCCAGACAGGCTGATGGACAGGTTAACACTCTCTTAATCTTCAGGCAGGGAGGCAGCTAGCTGACGCGATCGAAGTATCGAATGGCGGCTGCTCAA
>SPJY01018815.1:530950-550606 GCA_005191435.1 Raddia distichophylla
AAGTCAACTGGAGTCTCCACCAAAATATCCAAGTCAACAGCGACATGTATGAGGGCAATAGCGGTTAGAAATTTCCAAAAGCTTACTGGATGCAATCAGACATAGAATAATTATACAACCGAGTATTAAAATAAAATAGCACCTAACACAAGTGTCAAAATCAAGCTTTATGGAAGAATCACACAAAATTGAAGGGTTACACATTCAATTATACTTAGACTCGTGGCCCATGACATTGTCCTAAATATACAATCTACTATACTCTTAACAGCATCAAGCTAAATATACAATTAAAAGGATCACAAGCGCCTATGCTAATCATCTAACCCTAGAAAGAGAGACAAATAATAGAAACAACTAATCCAATTCTATTACTTCTACTCATTTGCACGTGTATTACACATTTGATTTTAGTCGAAAGCATGACTTGTAAGCTGGTAAAATATGGCAGCAACATTAAATTCAGTAGATCACAATAAGCAAGCTTCTTATGGAAGAGCACCTTACAACAGATGCGACACAACCTTGGAGGTGGCCGGCGTCAGGGCACGGAGGAGGAGGCCGACGGGTGTGGCTTCGGAGGCTGCCGGATGAGGAGGCAGCCGGCGAGGAATGGAGGGGAGGCGGCGGCGCGTGTGGATACGGAGGCGACCAGCGAGGCTATGGAGGCGGCCGGAGGAGAAGGCGGCCGGCGAGGCTACAGATCAAGATGGCCGCCGGGCACGGATGAGGCGGCGCGAGGATATGAAGGCGGCGGAAGGGCACGGAAGAGGCGGCGGGCGGTGGGGAATGGAAGGGAGGCGGCGGCGGGCGTGGCTATGGAGGCGGCCGAAGGAGGAGGCGGCCAGCGAGGCTACAGATCAAGATGGCGGCCGGGCACGGAGGAGGCAGCGCGAGGATATGGAGGCGGCGAAAGGGCACGGAGGAAGCGGCGGGCGGTGGGGAATGGAAGGGAGGCGGCGACGAGCATGGCTACGAAGGCGGCCGGAGGAGGAGGAGGCCGGCTGGCTACGGATCGAGGCGGCGGTGGGGCACGGAGGCGGCAGGAAGCAGGGGAGAGGAACCCTAGCTTTGAGGATATGGTTCCCCTGCGGCCCTGCCCCATTTGTTTATGGGATCCCTTTGTTTATTTTGATCTGCAACCGTGCCAATCATTTTTCCTGGCAGATGGTTTGCCAGAGATTGCTAGTTTTCCTGACAGACTGTTTATCGGTTATGAAATATTTTTCCCGACAGACAACCAGCCAATAAATATTACTTTTCCCGTCACACAATATGCCGATGATATTTGTTATTATTCCTGGCAGAACGTGTGCCGGTATTTTACATTTTTATCGGCAGACTTCTGCCCTTAATTGTGTGTTGTGGTGTAGAATTAGCTAAGTAAGCCTAGGAAGTTACTGCAAACTATTCCGATTTGAAATTGAGATGCCAACAAATGGGAACTCGGGCCGATCCTTGTAGCCCCAGTAACCGGTCATTTGGGTGGTCACCTCACCGTAATAAATATTGGACAGTGGGATGACCAAGGTCGGTCACGCGTGCTCCATATTTAATGATAAATAGTTTCCAGTAGATTTCTTAGAATAACTGGCTTTGTGCTGTGCGTCCTTAGCTTGTATACCTGATACTCGGACAAGCACGAACTAGCAGTCGAGGGTAAAGTGTACACACTCTGCAGAGTATTATATAAACTATCATGATATCCGCGCTCTCGTTCATGAGCACGCTTGCTGACTGTTCATATGGTAGCTATATCTATACCTCTCATCCCTTCAAAATACAAAATGGACTACTAATTCCGATGAAGCAAAAAGTTATTTATCTAAAAAGAAATGATTTCCCTCCCGTACTCTGATTATTTCTATAAAAGGAATTTTGTATAATGTTGAAAGGCTTTATGACAGAAATTTTAGAGAAAAATCTGAATAAACTGTCCTTTGTACTAAGCTTCGCATTGCATTATTTCCTTAGACTTGTGGAGTACAATTGTACTCACGTTTCTTGCTTTTATTTTCTTTTGAAAAACTTTTAGTTGGAGAACCATCTCAGCGGAGCAAGGAGCTCTTTGCAGCTGGGGATTGGCGAGGAGTACACTGAAACTTAGGCTATGTCCTATTACCATCGTGTTTGTGGCTTGAAGTTTAATTATGAATTTAAATAAATTCCGTGATTTAAGATTGTACTTTAGCGAGTTCGGGTTTTGTATTCATCATATATATTGTGTTATGCATCGGTCTACGTACCGACTTGGTTGTACTATTTTGAGTTCCAACCCTATGTATTCGAAGTTTAAATAATGGCAAAGTATCTTTCTGTTTTTGGGACTATGTACACTAGCAATGATCCTTATGACTAGTGCAGTAATACACAGAAGAGCACAGTTTTGTTAACCGGGTCTTAGAAAATCGGATCGTTACTGGCAGGATGACAGCGAGCTTTTACACACACAATTAGTCCCGGACCATCTAGATATGTAGTGAACTGTTCGAAAATTATTCATGATGACCATAGATCGCATCGTGGACACGGATTCATGAACGGTTGAATAAGTTTCTACGATAAACCTTTGGATTGGACGAACCACCGAACTTTCCACCCATGGAAATTAAAAAAATTAGATTCTTCGTCGTAACATCTTTGAAATACTCCGAAACAAAGCTTAGGGCATACTCTCCCTAACTTATTTTATTTTATTTACGCCTTTGCCTTATCTCCTATTTCATGAGAGAGGTTGCCTTGAGGGCCGGCTCCCTTTTGTTTTACCCTGAAGAGCATTTAGGCACGTCTTCAAGATAGAAAAAATAAATTTAGAAATTTAAATTATTTATATTTTAAATAAAAATAAGCAAATGAACAGACAAGTTAAATAAACCAGAAAAGTTGTGCAGCACATACCCTTAATAGCTCACAAAACAAAAATGGTAGCAAGGATCTGTTGGGAAAACGGTCAGCTCGTCTTTCTCATATATATGAGACTTGTCATTGGCCTGGGCGGGACAACAAATTTCTTAAGAGCTGCCTCGCAGAGCAACTAGGTGCGGCTCGCGAAGCAGCTCAGGAAAGCTAAGCGATCACAAAGTAGCTAGCCTGCGAAATGTAGCTTGTCCTTTATTATTACGGAGGCCCCCTATTTATAGTGGGGGAGCCATTTTTACATTTCACAATAGAGCCCTTCACCTGGAGGTAAAGCGAGGGCAAAGAGATATTTGCCGAAAAAAGAATTCTTAGCTCTCGACCTACTCTCTTTGGCAGGGGCATCGAGGGAAAACACCCTCTGGGCCGGGGTTAAGAACTAACTATCATTACTTTTCTATCTAAAGTAGTGCTACAAGGAGGATTACAAGGGGCCCGATTGTTACGGCCAGCTATCATCTATCTCTGCTACACGACGTTGGTTAGTACGGCCAGCTAGCATATCCTCATGACACGCGATACGATTCCTGCTTACTACTGCAGAGCGTACTTGCTGTCCCCCAGCCTTCTTGATCCACACGAAATTATCTTCGCCTCGCGGACAAGACTTAGGCGTTTCCGATCCCGTGCGAGGTCTCCGTGAGGCAGCTCCCGCTCGCTAGCTCTTGTCTTCTTTGCTCCGCCTTTCCTCGTGTAAAGGAGGTGAGGCTCCCTTCGGACGTGTATCTCCTTCGCCCCGCCTTTGCTTTGCGCCAGGGCGGCGGGGCTTCCTCCGGGTGAGTACCTCACGTGCTTCTTCGGCACGGTGTTGGTTCGCTCCTCTCTCCAATTCGTAGGGATGGGTGTTCCTTACTACAACAAAATTGAAACATTATTAAAGTTGAAAAAACATTTTTAGAAACAGTATTTTAAATGATTATATAAAATGTTTCCACTGAAGGCTCGAAGGTTTCCACTGTTCAAGAGCACAGAGTAAATTATACTCTAATTACTAGCTCATGCTTAAAAGCGATGCTGCACCATCGAATTCAACTGCAAACGACAAACCGTGGTATCAGAGCGACGTGTTTCGGTTCCTATGGGAAGCCAGTTTGTCTTCCCTGATTATACGTACCAAGACCTTTCTCCGATCACCAATTTAATTGCTCGCTAATTAGTCACTAATCAGAAGAGAGTGACAGCAGCCAGACAGGCTGATGGACAGGTTAACACTCTCTTAATCTTCAGGCAGGGAGGCAGCTAGCTGACGCGATCGAAGTATCGAATGGCGGCTGCTCAACTAGATTTCGGTCGGCCGGGGAGAGTACTGCTGCTACTGCTCACCCCTGGCCCTAATTAATTAATTATCCAAGTCCCAAGTGGATTTGATTAATTAATCGGATAGCTAATCAGGAGCTTAATTCCGAATGCGTCTGAAACTATATATGGCGATCACCGGTTGATGCTTCTGAAAGCAACCCGTTCGTCTGATTTATTGTGTCACTCTCGTCCTAGGATTGGATCGAGTCATATCGGTACCACGTGTACTGATAGTAGTACCTACAGTGAACCTGGTCGTAAACACTGGGACTTTTTTTTTTTCCGCTGGTGCATCTCAGTACTCAAATGCTGCTGATCGACTTTTCCACCCTTGGGAAACTATGCATTGCTTTTGATCAATAGATGGCAGCTCTCCTGCCCTTTGCTCAAAAAAGAAACTATGCATTGCGTGATGTCTGATTTTGTTTTGAGATTCGTGTTCCGAGGGTCATATATTGAGGCAACAAGCGAGAGCTAGTTTCGGCATTTACAATTTTTGTTTTCTTTTCGCGCGCGCGCTCTCTCTCTCGCCCTCTTTTATTTGTGATTCGGTTTAATTTAGTTGAGATAAAAGCCAAAGGTCTTTTTGTCTTGTTGGAATAACTCCATGACCGACAACGTACTCGCCTCGCAAGACGAACATCGATTGCACAAGCAGGGTTCCAAGCGAGGGTTGCGACAAGACAAGTGTCGGGTTAGGGCTACGACGTGGTGATCGATTCAATGAGAGGTGGAGCGATGACGCGAGGACTGTGGTGAGATGGCTCCTGCTAGGAACAATGGGGGTGGCTTGGTGAGAGGACAGGTGGCGTAAGGGCAGCGGTGCGACAGTGCAACGGGCGACGGGGCGATGCCGCATCGTGAGGTGGCTCGTCGGGAAGGGACACAATGGGTGGTAGGGCAAGGTAGGGGTGTAGCGAGGTGGCGATGGCATGGGGGTCGTGTAAATGATGAAAGGGAGTGTAAAATGAGAGCACGGGGCTATGGTGGCATGCAGGCATCAGCACCAGATTGATGGATGGTGGGGACAGGTTCGTCGAGGTGGCGCACAGGTGTAGCTACGATGAGTACAGACAGCGGTGAAGGCAGGCTTACGGCTGCTGCTGCAATGCCTTGGGACGAGCTCACGGTGGCGGCGCAACTAGGATACCCGGCGGCGTGGCTCCTTGCCACACAGTGCAACGGGACGATGGCCATGGTTTTTTTGAAAGAGGGGAAGGAGAACTGCCGTCGTATTTCATTGAATAGCAGGAGAAAATAAAATACAAAGCCCGTGCAAAGCACGGGGGTACAACCACAGCGCTCTGCTGCAACCCTGGCCAAAGCCAGACGCACCTCCGGCCACCACCGGGAACACCGCCTACAAAGCAGAAAGAAGGAATGCAGCCCCACTGCTACCACCAAAGCAAAGGCCGAACAGGAGAGAGAGAGAGAGAGAGAGAGAGACAGAGATACAAGGTAGGGAGAAGGGGAAACGCCACCAACACTCACACAACAACGAGCGACTCTTGAAGTAGTAGACCCAGCGAAAATCCAAAACGCAAGACTATGATCACGACTCCTCCAACAAGGTAGCGACGCAGAGAACCCGCCATCGCAAAACCATTAGGGTTTTCACCCAGAGTAGGGAAGGTCCGAAAGGTGATGCCTCCAACGAGGGAACGACACCAAAGACCTGTCCTGGGAAGGAGGAGGATGTTGGCGTTGGGAAGGAGGAGGATGTTGGCACGCCGGATCTGGGGAGGGAGGAGGACGTTGGCGCGGCCACGCGCCATGCGTCAGATCCGGGGAAGAAGGAGGATGGCCGCGGCGGCTACCACCGACCAGAGCGTGCCGGCTGGCCGGCCGCCTGCCACCACGCTACCGCGCGGGCGCCGCCGAGGCCCGACGCCGCTGGATCTGGGCGGCCAGCCGCTGGATCCGGCGCCACAACCCGGCGCGCAGCAGGAGGGAGGATGCCGGCGAGGAGCACAGTGAGGTCGCGTGTGCGAGTAGCGGCGACGAACGCCAACGCGACGGTGGCCACGACAAGCCCCGGCTCGGTGCCCCCACCTTCGGATCGGGGGGCCGGCCGCCGGATCTGGCGTCAAATCACCGGAGAGAGGGGAGATGCAAGGAGCTACGTGGGAAGGAGGGAGGAAGGAGGGTAGAGAAGGAGGAAGGAGGGGAGAGAAGGAGGAAGAGTCGCCCTAGAGGAGCGACGCGAGGGCCTCCGAAGGCCTAAATTTTGGACGATGGCCATGGTTAGAAGCGAGATGGAGAGGAGATATGGGGAGGATAAAATATAAATATGCCCTTGTGTGCACTAGCTAGTTTCTCTGCATATACCATCTGATGACATACATTAGATTAAACATGATGGATGATCCGAAATAAAAGCACCAAAAGTACCACGAGGTCTCAAGAACAGTAAAACTTCTCGTAAAATAAATATGGGCATGTATGTAACAGCGTGTTATTGATCGACGCTTAATTAAGAGCAAGTTTTATCAATCACCTCTTTTTTCTCTTCTTCATATAACAAAAACTAAGTTAAAGTTTTTATAAGTTATATCCGGCTGGAGCTTTACTGGTGTCCATGTCCCAACAGCCAAATTGTCGTGGCTCCCTTTATACAAGCAGTGTGTATTTATACGACAGTTACATATGGCTCGATTCAGGCACCTTTCTATACCGTTGGAATCTTTGTTACTCCACACAATTGTGTTAAGCTTACTTTTCCAGAGCTTTATGAGAGGCGAGATACTCATCCTTTCCATATGAGCCATGCATAATGGCTGGAGTAATTGGCTCATATTACAGATTCATGTGGAGTGTGTAAATTCTTTAAGTGTACTTCAAACATGACGGCCTATTTAGTGAGTACTAGTAATTTGTACTCCCTCTGTCTAAATTGTAGTTCACTGTTGACTTTTAAACACGCCTTTTAACCATTCGTCTTATTCAAAAAATTAGTGTAAACATGCAAAAATATAAGTCATAATTAAAATATGTTTAATGATAAAATAAATCATAACAAAATAAATAATATTCACATATAACATTAAACAAGCAAAATTTCTAGCGGTAGTTTTAAATTTTTGTGGAGAGGAAGTCATCGTCGTTGCTGCAGCCATAGGGTCGGGGAGGACGCCACTGCCACACACCATCCAGATCCAGGCCTGACTCTCCTCGATTAATTCTATGCCGCCGTCTAAAAAGGAAGCTGCCATTACCAGGTTGGAAGTCGCCGCGCCTAGGTCGTTGTCATTGTTGTCACCACCACCACCACTCCTTCAACTCCACGTCGCCAAACCGTCCCTCCATGCCACCGCTTGCCGATGGAAGAGTGAGAGTCAATGGCTTAGGCCTTCGGGTTTAGTGGCGACTAGGGCGGGGCTGGATCTATCAAATCCAATGGTGGACATTGGGGCAGGCCGGGTTAGGGTAGGGGTGAACTTGGACCCAACCTGGTTGGAACTAGGAGCCTTACGTAATCTCAACCTGGCTATCGAATCTGGTCGAGACCCCGTGGGGAAGGTGCAAACCTATACATCTACCAATGGAGATAAATCAAACGATATGTGAAACTAGATACTCCCTCTTGTTTTTATAAGATGACACTTTAGTTATGTCATCGGTCAAAGTTTTAAAATTTCACCAAAAAAATTTAAACTATTTTTTTGGGACAATGATATTCATACATATATATTCATCTCGAAAAACACTTCGATCATAATTTTTATGGATTTTATAAATAAGTTGCAATGGTATTTAGTGGTTAAATTTGTATTTTGAAGATCATGCTAATATCAAAAAACATCTAGTTTTGAAGAACCGGTTGGAAAAGATTGTTCTAGAAAAATATTTTCATATCTTTTAGCTAGCATGGTGACCTATACATTTGCACAGTAGATTTGTTATTTTGCTGTTAGATTTGAGCCAATATGTTAAATCCAACTAAACATATTTAAAACAATTACAGTTTGGACTAATACTACTACGATCTATGGTAATATTCATTTAAAAAGTCAAGAGGCAAGATTGAAGCTCATATTATCCATACAAAGCTAGATATGAGCTGATGCAAAGAGAAAAAAGGTACATATTCATACATCTGCCACCTCGACCATTAGTCAACAAACCCTCACAATGTACTAACCCTACTTACATCTCATGCATGTTACATACATAAAACCGTGGCTGATGACCTTGTGAGGGTTAGAAGCATCACCGGTGCAACTTGCCAAATGATATGAATCCTGACACCTGTGGGACCCATGGTACTGGTTGTCCCCGAGCTTTTTGGCGGTCAAGGAAACTCCGTTCCTTCGCGCCGGTTTCGTGAGGCAGCTGGCTCCCTTCGAGACCGCCTTTATCCCGTTGGCTTGCCACTGCCTCGCCTGCGGGAGGCGAAGGTTCTTCCGGGCCATCGCTCCTTTGGTTCGCCTATGCTTCGCCCTTAGGAGGCAAAGGTCTCTCGGGGCTGTCGCTCCTTTGGTTCGCCTCTGGCTCGCTCACGCTCCTTTGGTTCGTCTCTGCCTCGCCCGCGCTCCTTTGGTTCGTCCGCTTCGGATTCGTTGGGGATGGGTGTTCCCTGCCAACAACACATTGGTCATACATTAGACATTACGAAATTTGAATCTTAATACGCATGTGTTATAAAAAGAAAAGTAGAAGGTAGTAACAGATAATAGATGTGTGGGAACTAAAGTTAGAGTAAATCAATGACGATCGAAGTCGACATAGTTAGTGGTCGACATTGGTTGAGAATCATGGATCGTTGATGTCAAAAGAAGCACGGATAATATAGGACGATGATTCATGAATAAAACGGTTCTATAAGGGCTTGCAAGCTCGTACCAGTAGGTTCTATGTTCCTTGAAAGCTTAGCGGTTTGGTTTTGTGGTTCATATATAGCTTCCCATCAGTTCGTTGAGAGAAGCCCAATCACTCAAAACATACCATGCCTTGGAACTGTCTCTCTTAGCCTCTGAGTTGAGACGTCTAACAAGCGGACAAGCGGGGCAGGGGCCAGGGGCTGGGGTCAAACAAACACTTCCGGCACCAATCAAGAGCACCTGCCATCGACAGCCGTGCACATGCATGGGCAGCGCATGTCGCAGATTTCGTTGTACCACATCGATCGGCGAGGGGGCGGAGAAGAAGTGGAACGGAGAACAAAGCCAAGAACCTGCGTGCGCAGCGCATGAATGCATCCGGTTTGAGAGCAGAGCAGAGCAGAGCAAGCGCAGGAAGGGGGCCTGGTCGTGGTCGGCATGTGCGCGCGAGCGAATTGGCACGAAGAAAAGGAAAGAGAACCATGGGCTTTGCGGAGGAGCCAGATCAGATGTGGTGGTGGTGGCCACGTGATGGATGGTGGATTGGTGGGTGGCGGCTCGTGTCGATCGATCGGCCCGCGCGCCCATGCGCGGATCGCCGTCCCGTCCTCCTCTCCCGTGCCCACCCCGCATCTCGCATACATGCCCAGTGCCGTGGCGCGCTACTCGTACGTCTCTCCTTATTTATTGAACAACCCTCTCACGTTATGGTCTCCTGTGTTTCTATTACATTTATAATATGGACAGCATATTATTTTCTTTTAACTCAATTGATTTCACAACTTATTTAATCCATGTGTAAATTTAAAATATGTCTTACGTACAAATGGAAGGACTATGTCTTAAAAGTAAAAAAAACATTCAAGCAAAAGATGACGATATTATACTTTAAAGTTGACGTGCAATTTATAAATCATGCATTTAGATTGCTCTTGAAAATAACTTTTGTGAATTTTATAAATAAATTACAATGGTAATTAGTAGTCAAGGGTGTATCTCGAAGATCACGTTCATGCTCAACACGTCATGTTTTTAGTAACCGAGGGGTACGACAAAAGGCTTTCTACCCATCTTCCACACTCCTATATGGATTCCCCCCTCTTATAGAATGGACCGCTCCATCATTATTTATTTTTTGTTGCGGCAGATCGATATACCGACCTATCGTCGTCTTTGCATAGTTCTACTTTTAAAATTGTAATATAAATTAGATATAAATTTAGTACTAGATGTCAAATATGTGTACCCAAGTATGTATATGATAATCTTTCATTCGGTAACAACGAAACTTGATTCACTAAGTTAATCAGTAGTACGTATGTGTATTACATGTGCTAACATATATGTCTGCATGATTAAACAAGCTCGGCTAGAGAAGTGAACTTTACTATCAACCCATCACTAACAGTTGAATGCGAACTCGTAGATGGTTGAATCACTATCGCTTCAACGGCTATGAGGCTGGAGTTGGGCTTCCACTATTGGTTGGGTGCACGAACCGGCAGTGGTTCTGTTGCATTATAACTGGTTCGTGATACGAATAGTAGTGATTCCCCGAGGTACAATCATTAGCGGTTTGTGGTACAAACTGGTAGTAAAGCTACCGCATAATTATTGGTCTATGGACATAAGTCGTAGTAAATAAGCACATACACTATTTGAACACTTCTTTTTCCTTCCCATGCTGCCACGGCCAAGAACAGAGAGCAGCCACGGCCAAGAACAGAGGGGCGCCCAAGCATGAGACAGTGGAGAGGTGCTGCACAAATTTTGAAAGATTTGATGATGTTACTTCAAGTGCTTCAAGATTAATAACATCATCCTCACTTCACTTGTAGTTAAATGTAGTTATCTTTTTTATAAAAATTGGAGAAAGAGTGATTTTTTCCATATCGATGAAAGAGATTGAATGCAGATCTAGCTCAATCGATTTTTTCAGTAGGTTGCAAAAAACTTAATGTGTATGTATGAAGTTTCCTCAATTTATGATGTAGCTCCCATTCAAGGTTTGGATCTAGCCCAAATTTAGGTTATGGTTCCATGATCGATGAAGAATTTTGAATCTAAAAGTCGTCGACCAATTCTTGAAGGAGATTAGAAAAATTCATAAAAGCATAATCGTTGCGTACAATTGTGATATAAATTTGAAAGGATAGTCGCCAGCATATAATTAACAAAAGCAAGATAATGCTATTTTTGTAAAACAGGAGTCAACCTCAAATTCCCGAGGTGCCAAAATGCTAAATAAAATCAAATTTGCGTGAAATATGCAAGTTGTAGGGGTTTCTCTAAAATTTACATGCAACGTAAAGACTTCGTGTGATTTCCTAGAGTTCAAGATAATTTTCAGGCAATTATCGAAAAAATTAGTGGCTCTTTTCTTTCTGGAATTTATTCTCACACGCCTGTCAGCCCAGTCGGCCTACGCGGCCAGCCTGTTTTGTCCCAGCGGCTTGCCCGTGGCCCACGCGGCCCAAGTGGCCGACACGGTAAGGTTTCCGACCCTAGCCACTGGGCGTGGACGGGTGCGCATCACGGCCGGGACCTATGGGCCGTGCAGTTGTAGGCATGCCAGGGCTGGGCCGCCTGGGCGTCGTGCATGGTGCGATCACAACACGCGCGTGCGGCGCGTGCACGAGGTGCGGCCAGCGTTTTTGGTGCATGCACGAGGCGTGGCGCCATGCGATGCGGGGCGGCGCACGGGTTGGCCGTGGCAGGGGCACCACCTGGGTGCGACGGTGCCGGTGAGGCCGGCGCTTTGCACGGACACACGCGGGGGAGGGTCAGCGAGCACATGCACATGCCCGGCGCGGAGTAGTAGATTAATTGGTTCGACCGATCATAGTGGATATAATCTACTAGATCGATTCTCAGTTTGGCCCTCGAAAACCACAATTCTAATGCAGTTCACCTGCAAAAATCCAACAATTCGTGCTGATTCAATTCAATACAATACCTTGCGATCTATTTCCGGACTGTCATCTAGGATTGTTTTCGCCTAACACAGTGGTAGCCAACGTGAAGGCGAGTCGATTGCAAATTGCTTCGGCGATCAATCACACATAGTAGATCGGACGTCACCCTCTCCTTCTTACGGATCGCCTTTTGAAAACAATTGTGCTTATAACAACATTTGTAAAACCTTGTTGCCTGGTATAGTTCAAGGTAACTATAGAGAAGACACAACAACACAAGATGTAGAGGTGAATTCTACTTTATTAGATTGATTCTCATCGCTACTTAGGGTTTCGTCTAGCTCCAATGTGGATCCACCAAAAGCGCCGGCCAGCTTGTTTCGGTATGGGTCGGGCCTGGCCCGGTGGTTCCGCAACACTATATTAGTTATATGAATTAGAATTTGATGTCCTCCCCACTTTTGTGATCTGCATGTACTTTGGGTCAAACGACGAAGATCATGGGCTTAATATGGAAAAATGATTGGACGGAAGACCTCCAAGCTTCGAAATCATCATGGGCCAAATCAACTAGAAGCCCACTACTATATTGGGCTCAACATACGTTAAACTAGAATTTAAAGTTTCCAATAAATGGCTTGACCAAATGAAATTAAAGCGAAATAAGAACCTCTCCACGTCTCTGCCACCAAAATAATCTTCGATGAAGTAGTAACAGGGACAAAACACTCCATAGGTCTCACGAAATGAAATTGAGGATCAACATTTAAAGCCAAATCCGGCCGGCTACCTCAAATTTGGTGCCTTCTCGGCGCTAGCGGTCAGCAAATCGGGATGTTCCATTTGGAGTTGCTGAAGAGAGGGGCTATTTGGGAGTTGTGCAGATCAACCTCAAGCATGTCGGCACCGGTATTATGGCGAGGAGAGTCACCACTCAACAGTGGTGTCGATGGCATCAATAATACCAGTGTTGCTTATTGGTCTTGTCGTTGTTGTCGCTCTCGTTCATCCTCGCGCCTTGCTCTTTGAATACGGTTTTGCGTTTTCAGTCCGAGCAGGTAAAGTGGAGTGGGAGCGGGAGCGCAAAAAATCGGATGCACAAATCCTAGATTCAGACTTACGTTTGGTGTGCAACTTGGTGGAGACACGAGATATGAGTAGTCTTGTTTTTTTGGATGCGTGAGTATAGATCGACTTATAATTTTGATTTGGTCGATTGCTATATTCTAATATGTTCCTTGGCACAAGGGGACGTTTGGTACGATGTTGAGATCTCAGCCATAAAAAAAAATAGAAAAATGTTGGATTTTCTTAGGGCATGTACAGCGGCATTTATTTTGCCGTCCGTATCATGCCACATCAGCTGTGATTAATGAGAAAAATCCTATGTGGACCACAATTAGCGAAGAGAGAGGATGATGTCGTCGTCTCGCGAGGCGCCGGCTCCGGCTCGTGCTCCCAGAACCAAGCGACGGCGAAACCACCGCTGTACGAGGCGGAGCAGAGGCAGTTGAGTTTTGTTGTGGCGCGCGCGGAGCAGAGGCGGAGGCGCGCGCGGAGGCGGCGGAGGCCGGTGGCCGCTGCGCGGCGCAGGCGGCGGAGCCCCGCCCAGACGACGCGGCGCGCCGGCGCCCGCGGCGACAGGTTGGCGTCGCGGGAGAAGTGGTAGCTTCGGAGGAACACCTGCCGGCGCTCCACCTGCCGCTCCCACTGCGCCATGTGCTCCACGTACGGCCACACGGCCCTCGCCGTTGCCGGCGCCGGCGCCAGCACGGACATCACTTCACGGAGAGGAGAAGCGCAACTGCGCAAGCAAGTGCGGGAGGGGGAGGAGGAGGCGTAATTGCAGAATGACAATGACTTATCTATGTGTTTTTATTTTAAAAAGGAGAGTATAAAGTAGGAACCTAGCTTATAAGCTTTGGTTTGTCCATGCAAGCCACCGTATAAAGTTGGAACCTAGCTGAAACTAGTATGCCCCGTATAAAGTAGGAACCTAGCTGAAACTAGTATGCTTTGGTTTGTACATTGTTTAAGATTGGGCCATGGATCAGATGATTTTGAATAAACTGGCTGTCTGTCTCCATGCATAAGATTATTTGTTTATGCTTCTATATGAAATTCATGTGCCTTACTTGAGTATCCACCATGTATTCTTAAACATGCAACAAAATAGCTACAAAGATCAAATGTATGCTTGATCAATATGGAGCAATAAAGGCCTTGCGTGAATTAAATAGTACACAGACAGCCTAATAGACAAACCACTGTACGGACATCAAGTGTTTGGTACGATCGATGTTGAGATCTCAGCCACCAAAAAAACTGAAAAATGTTTGATTTTCTTATGATACCGTTACTTGTGATCCATGTATTTCTTTATTACACATTTAAAAAATGGGAATTACTTTAATGCGGATGTCCGAGTGTCCGACCGCGTCGGATGCCCACACCCTCAATCTGCTTGCTTCAGTTGTGCGCTTTGCCAGACCCCTTTCTTGCTTTCTCTCGCCTTCACATTTTGCCTCCATCTCTCTCTCAGCACACAACAACAACTCACGCAGAGCAACACACACACAAATAGAATGGGAGGAACGCCTGACCTCACTGATGTTAATAGAAAATGAGCATAAAAAATGGTAACATTGCAAATTAACAACCGACAAATTCACACGTAATGGAATATATTGACAAGAATAATTAAATACCGAGTTACAGCGGGCGAATGGACATAAAAGCAAGGTAATTAACTTCCTCGTTCTACAATTTTTGAAGTTGAACTAATATCATTTTTCAAATTTAATGAAAATTTATAAAGAAGTAGTAGCGACGGCATATTCCCATCTGAGATTAAACACAAGTTGTAAACAAGCTGTAGAATTAATTCACGGTTTCACAAACAAGAACAGGTTGTAAACTTGTAATCAAGCCAAACTAGGGAATAGCGACGACAACAAGCGAAGCTATTTTAGGTCTCTAGAGTCTAGAGTCTAGACTAGTACGACTAAGCTAGGTTGTTGATGTAGTTGTAGATTTGGGCGTGGGCTTCTTGAGGTACATGAGTCATGAGGTACTCGTCCATGTCGGAGAGGCTGGACTGGAGCTTGGCATGGATCCTTCGGAAACGCGTCCAGGTCAAGAATGTGGCATGTACATGTTCAGTTAGCTGTTAGAAGTAGTCAAGTTCAGTTACAAGTAGCGGGTAATGTGGATCGTGGGATGGCACGTTCCGAGTCAGTTTGTTATATTTATACATTGTAGTTTCCATTTGTAAGTTGTTGCTTACTTGTTGAATGAGAAAACCACTGAAAATTGCTCCACAATATGCGTCCGCGTTCTGCTCTGTTTCCTCTGTTCTTTCTCTGAACTTTGCCATATTTGCTACAGTGGCGGTTCAGAAGAGGATCTGAGCTGCGCTGAAAACAACATATATAGCGACGACAACAAGCGAAGTTATTTAGGTCTCTAGAGTCTAGACGACTAAGCTAGGTTGTTGAGGTAGTTGTAGATTTGGGCGTGGGCTTCTTGAGGTACATGAGGTACTCGTCGTCCATGACGGAGAGGCTAGACTGGAGCTTGGCATGGATCCTTCGGAAACGCGTCCAGGTCAAGGGGGCAGCCCTCATGCCCCGATGGTTGTTGGAGAAGACGAACCAGTACGCCTCCCAAATCGCTTCGTGGATCCGGGCTTGCAGCTTGCGGGCTCGGCGCAGCTTCTTGGGCGGGTTCTTGAAGTGCAGCGCAGATCATCCTCCAGGATCCTCCACAGGCGCGGCTCATGCTTGGTGGCGGAGATGGCGGCGCCGGCGAGGATCTGGCACTCCGCCTTGTGGCACCCAGCCCTGCCCGCCTCCTCCTCAACGAGGGCGGCGAGGTACGTAGCCAGTGTTGGCGACGAGCGCGCAGGCCAGATGGTACTCGCACTCCAGCTTCTCGGTGACGACGAGCGGCTTCTTACCCTGCAGGGCGCGGGCTTCTTACCCGCCGTCGCCTTTGGCACCTCGTTGGCTTCGACGGCGTCCAAGTCCATCGACGCTGCACCCGCCACCGTCGCGTTTGGCAGCTCGTCGGCGTCCAACTCCATCGCTGCTGCAGCGTCCGTCGTCTTTGGCATATATGGCTGGACGATCGTCGATGAATTGCATGGGGCATATAGGGCTCGCGCGGCTTTATGGGGGGCGGGCTAGCCTAGCTAGGAGCAGAGCAGAGGAGAGAGGAGTACGTGCGGTAGCAGGAAGAAGCAAGAGAAGAGGAGATTAGGATTAGGATTAGGGTTTGCAATGTTGCACAACGTTCTTACGATCGATATTTTTATCATGAAATTGGATATTCACCGGGTGCTACTCGCTTGATTAGATTGCTAGTTTCGTGGATTGATGGTGGCTAGTAGTTGAAACCGAGCGTATAGTAGATGAATCTAGTATACAACAGTTTCGGAGGAGGTTTTGATCTATTTAGGATCAGACTCAGGACTTACCATATGAAAGAAATCGTGCATCTCTGTCTTAACTTTGTTTCGAGTACAAAAAACACAGAAAATTGTTGAGCGGTTTAAGATTTATGGTCGTTTTTCGATAGCAAGGGAGAAAGGGTGTGTATAGGTGTGACGTTGTGTACTTAAGTTGTTAATGGTATGGACTTTGCATTGAGGTTTGCCCCTTTCCGTAGATGCTGGTGCAGATTCGATGTCAACCGCATGTCACCCTAACTCTTGCGAATAGAAAGACGAGTATATGTTAAATATATGGCTTCTTGGTTGTATATGGATTGCTGATGTAATGATCTGTTCTTAATTTTGATTTTTCGATAGATGATTTTAATAGCTATATGATGCTTAATTAAGTATTATCCATCTCGTTAATATATGATGGTTTGTGATGGTTGAATGACAGAGTGATCATTAGTGCATCATGTTTCCTATGAACTAGGTCGGTGGGAAGTGGTATAACTAACCCGGTGAGATCGGTAAAAAAGTTATCTGACTAATTTGGAGGGTTCTAGAGAAAATACCTACTCGGTAGACACTCCACGTGAGTGGAGTAAATTGTCCCCGGCTAAAATAGAGTGGGCAAGAGTGTTGCACCGATGGGTGGCCCTCGGCTATACTGGTATAATCTTAATAGAATCAAACATGTGCATTGCTTTGCATCTAAGGCATTAAAAGTGAGTTTGATGGAGTGGTCGAAATAATTGTCGTTTTCTTCAAATGGAATTATTGATGAGCTTTCCTTGTTCTTTATGTTTATACACAAATTTTTCTAAGTATTTTTTAAATGTTCACTCCTACTTTTATTTGGTTTTTAGGTGATTGTTGAAGCGACATGCATGGAAGGATCGTAGCACTACTTTTTAACACAATAACTCACAAAGTTGTTATACATTAGGCATGGTTAATTTGGTCTTAGTCTTTTCCGTCACTTGTGTTCTTTTAATTTGATGAATGTTTGGTTTATAATATAGTCGCAAGGATCTTGTTTATGATATCCTAACGTGGTGGTGGAGCTATTACTAGGTGAGATGAACTGGTTATGATTGATACTTTGTTTCAAGTACAAAAAACACAGAAATGGTTGAGCGGTATGAGATTTATGGTCTTTTTTCGTAATGCTACCAAGATTATGAAATTGCCTATTATTTTGGTCCAAATGGTTTTGGAGTGGTGCTTTCGATAGCAAGGGAGAAAGGGTGTGTGTAGGTGTGACGTTGTGTACTTGAGTTGTTAATTGTATGGACATTGCATTGAGGTTTGCCCCTTTCCATAGGAGCTGGTGCAGATTCGATGTCAACCGCATGTCACCCTAATTCTTGCGGATAAAAAGGCAAGTATATGCTAAACATATGGCTTCGGTTGTATATAGCTTGCCGATGTAATGATCTGCTCTTAATTTTGATTTGTTGATGGATGATTTTAATAGCTATATGATGCTTAATTGAGTATTATCCTTCTCGTTAATATATGATGGTGTGTGATGATTGAATGACAGAGTGAGCATTAGTGCATCATGTTTCCTATGAACTAGGTCGGTGAGAAAGTGGTATAACTAACCCGGTGAGGTCGGTAAAAAAGTTATCTAACTAATTTGGAGGGCTCTAGAGAAAATACCTACTCGGTAAACACTCCACGTGAGTGGAGTAAATTGTCCCCGACTAAAATAGAGTGGGCAAGAGTGTTGCACTGACGGGTGGCCCTCGGCTATACCGATATAATCTTGATAGAATCAAACATGTGCATTGCTTTGCATCTAATGCATTAGAAGTGAGTTTGATGGAGTGGTCGAAATAATTGTCGTTTTCTTCAAATGGAATTATTGACGAGCTTTCCTTGTTCTTTATGTTTATACATAAATTTTCCTAAGGGAGCGGCTCCAGCCCAGTCGTTTGGGCCACGCGCACGCCTCGCTCTGGCCCAGCCATCGGCGTGCGTGCGGCGCAACCCAGGTGACTGGGTTTGAGCAAAACCATTTTTCTAAGTATTTTTTAAATGCTCACTCCTACTTTTATTTGGTTTTTAGGTGATTGTTGAAGCGACATGCATGGAAGGATCGCAACACTACTTTTTAACACAATAACTCACAAAGTTATTATACATTAGGCATGGTTTATTTGGTCTTAGTCTTTTTGGTCACTTGTGTTCTTTTAATTTGATGAATGTTTGGTTTAATATAGTCGCAAGGATCTTGTTTATGATATTCTAACGTGGTGGAGCTATTACTAGGTGAGATGAACTGGTTATGATTGAACTTGGTTTAATTGTGATATTTATTATTGTGTCTGTGGATGATATTTGTTATATATTTCTTGTCTGCAGAGTGGATGTCTAATTTATATGGAATATACTATTGAAATTTTGCTTAGTTTAGAATTTTATTAGCATTTCAAGCTTACGAAGAAGTAGGAGTGTCACAAGATTCCTCGATGTTAGCGGGGTTCAAAGATGCGATGCAAGCAAATAGCGACGACAAGTCGACAGCAAGTGAAGTTACTTAGATCTCCAGAATTAATGAGGTTAATTAATTTGACTTAAAAACAATGTAAGCAAAAATACGAATTGACAATGCATATGGCATATGCGTAGCACCATCTAGGATTTTAGGGCACGAAGACGTCACGACACACACTGGGTGAGCTTACAATTCTTTTCCTATGAAGGCTAAACAACTATATAAAGTTTCTCCATGAATCAAGAGAGAAAACACTTGGCAGGCTATGAGGATTCGGGCTCGGGCTGCTTCTTATGGTGCGATTCAAAGATTAAAGTAGCATTGGAGTTTCTGACGAATTCGTCCATGTCTTGGACGCAGGACAGGAGCTTGGCATGGAGCCTTTGGAAGCGCCTCCAGGTCAAGGGGACGGCGGTCCGGCTGCAGATGAAGAGCATCTTGTACGCCTTCCACATGGCGCCATGCATCCTGGCGAGCCGCTTGGCAGCTCGGCGCAGCCTCTTGGGCGGGTTCTTGAAGCGCAGCAGATCATCGTGCAGGATCTTCCGCATGCGCGGCATCAGGTCGGCGGCGGCGGAGGCGGCGGCGGCGACACACTCGCACTCAGCCTTGTGGCGCCGAGTCCTGCCCGCCTCCTCTTTCACGAGAGCCGCGAGGTAGGCGGTGTTGACGATGTGCTCGCCGGTCAGTTGGTACTCGCACTCCAGCTTGTCGGTGATCACCAGGGGCTTTTTGCTCAGGAACCGGGTGACCGCGCGCACGGCA